>PVHY01006269.1:0-75910 GCA_004024945.1 Uropsilus gracilis
TATTTATGGAAGTCTACATAAATGCTCACATTTGTAAGATACATATTCATGTTGACATAAACATCTGATCCGCCTACATCCCAGCTGCCTACATATTGGTTCTGGGTCCTCTTCCCCGGCAGAACACAGAGAATGAATAAATTAGTCACGGTCACACACTACTATGTGGAAGACTTCAGATTCAAACTCAAAAAAATTAGCTCCATGTTCTTATCTGACAGGTTCTCCTGACTCTCATCCTTCCTAGCTAAAGTTCCTTTATAGGAGTAACAGGAAGTCTTTCCCAAAATAAACAAAGTGACCTATTTGTACCTACCTCTAGCTCAATACTTTCTCCAAGGCTCATCATCATGAACTTAACCAAGTCTGTCCGCAGACATAGAGTGCCCTTCTCCAGGCAATGGGTGACTGAGCAGGACATGGACTTTGCCATGAGAAGGGAGGACAGAGGCATCAAGGACAATTGTGCAAGGGGTACAGGGAACATGGAATAGGGTAAAGCAATTCATACTATTAGGAAGATCACAAAAACCCCAGAGACACACTGGGTACCCAGAGAGCAAGTTCTTAGTTCAAACCAACCAAATTCTAAATGATTACTATGTAGTTAAGGCAGAACAACACTGCCCCAAGATAATGGCATTGACTCAACATTACCAAAGGTCTGGTCCCAAGCTTTGCCCAATTCTATGTTTCACTTTCCTCCTCAGTAGGTATAGCATGGGCTTTCCTTAGCTCCAAAACATCAATCCATCCTCTGTTTCCTTCCAACTATGTGATAAACTATTCACAATGGCTCTCTAAAAACAAGGAGAAAGCATAGAATTTAAATTAGATGTAGATATTTTAATTTTTGCAAAGAAAGCAAAAATTAAGAGCCCAAAGAGAAGAAGCCAGTGACTACAGAACCCACAGTGACATAATCTTTCATCCCTGATCTATCCTTCTTCCCCAGGAATACTCCCATCATTCCCTGCTGCTCATCATGCTCTGAAGTTGACTCTTCTGACTCTTACCTCACTGTACCTACCTGCACAGAGTCATGCTAGATCCTTTATGTTTGTGTGGCCTTATTTCATCTTCTTAACTGCATTTTCATGGGTGAGAAAACAGAATCAGAGAAGCTAGGTCACCCGTTATAAGGTCACACAGCAGAAAAGTCAATTGAGAATCTAGATTTACATTTAATGTCCCTTCCTCTTCTCACATAGCTGGCTTTAAGTTGGGTGGTAGAGCAGAAGAGGCCAAATAAGAAATGAGTCATATTAAGAGACATGTTCTGAACACAAAGTCCATGGAACTACTTGGGCTTTGTTTTACCTCAGAGTTTTCACAGTGTATTCATCTCCTCCTGATTTAAAAAACAAAAACAAAAACAAAAACAAAAAAAAACAGTGTATCAATTCTTCAAATGTTATCTTATTTAAAACATGGGAACAGTAAGATGGTATCATTTCCTCTGTTATTTTGCTGCTCCCCACAGATCAATTTTGTCCTCTTCCTTCTATCAAATTTTCTCAAGAAGATGCCTTCACCATTCAAAGGCACTCGAGAAGGCAGCGCCTAGTTCCTTCAAGCCTGGATTAAGGCATAGCCAGCAGCACAGTTACATCTCACTGTTTGTTAAACCATTTCAGGAGACAAGGCAGTAGGCATGTGTAGGGCTCCTGAGAAGCAGGCACTGAGATGGAATTAGATGTGCAAATGACTGGGTGAAATGCTTGTAAAGAATAAAAATGAGAGACAGTGGGAATAGCCTGGCCCAAACTTTCAGACTATGGTACAGGTCCACCAAGGAATCCAGGCAGGAAACCATGAGTCTAGCCCTTCTGCAAGACTCTAAGTAAGTAAATAAATAAATAATAACAACCCAGCCAGGCTCAGCTGAATCTCTTCCCATCTCTGAGCACTCATTTCACTGTTTCGTTTATTTAAAGCATGAGGCAGACCTAATTACTGAATTTCGGCAAGATCTTGAAAGGACCCCAAAGGTCTTTTTAGACAATCAGAAATCATTTGTTCTAATGAGCCCCACTCATCTTCCTCCTGACCTTGGATCTTAATTAATTTTACACAAGAAAAGTGGTGGGTGCCTCTAACCCCTGCTATTGAAGAAGTTCCTATTAACAAGGTAATTGTCTCCCTCAGCAGGGACCTGAGGATCTGCTGTAAGGACCCTCTACCCTGACTCTGAGGGCAGGAAAAAGTGGGTTTGTTGAAATGACTGGGGAAGAAATGGAAAACAAATCCCACTTGAATCAGAGTGACCTCAAAATTGTCGTGGCATCACACCAAAAAAAAAAAAATTTCGTAAGGGAAACAAAGATCTGCCTGACATTCCTTCCATCTCAACTCCCTTGACTGACAGAGTGCTCTCCTTCTGTATTTACCTGAGCTGTCTCTGCCTTCAGAAAGTCTTCTTGGCTCTTTGTTAACCTTACAGATTGTATAGTAGCCCTTTGCCACATCCTTCACCTTTATATCTCTCTCACACTTAATCCATGTTAGCAAAATGGCTTGATCACTTGTCTGACTCTCACTAGATTGTAGGTGCTTTAATAGTAGTGTATGAGGGGCAGGCAGGGACCCCAAACTATTAAGGGGGTATGTGCTCTAAAAGAGTCCAGCCACCCACCATGCAAAAAAATAAAGCAGATTCTTAGTGTGATAGATTACAGTATTAGTCCTTCTAAGGGGAGAAAAGAAAGAATCTGCCCAATATTTCCCATTAAAATTTTCAAAATCACCCATCCCCTTAAGAGCAGGTGTCCTGTCAAAACTGACTTACCCAAAGCAGCACCTTTGAGGCCCAAAAGCTTGCCACAAGTGTAAGGTAAATTCTGGTAAGGAAGAACAAGAAAGGCAGAAGGCAGGTCTTGGAAAGCTGGAACAAAAGAAGACACCACATCAAGATAAGCCACCATTGTCAGTCTCCCCACATCTCCCACCCACATGTCTCTTCTAATTCTCCCTTAAATCTTTCCTTCACAGGTTTCCTCCAATTTCTCCTGAACCCATGGGTGCATGTCAAAGTTGGAGAAGCAAGAACCCCCAAACCCATCTGCATTTCACGTTATATAGCTTCACTTAGCCATTCAGCTCCACTCCTAGTTCACAGAACTCCCTGCTCAGGAAAGCCCAATTCATGGCATACTGAGACTTCCAGTCCAAGGTAATGGCATCTAAGTGGACATGGATCCACTGTACTGTGATAGTCCTCCCCCTTTATGCAGATGTAGTTGATATCATCAGTGTAGGACTAGATTTCAATTTTCTTTTCAACTATATGCTTTAACTTTTTAGTAAAGTGTCTGGCATACATTTCATGCTCACTAATTATTGTGAAGGAAGGGGAGGAAGGAGAGGAAGAATGTCTTGCTAATCCTCTTTGCACAGTTCTACCAGTCTCATTATAAAATCTTCTTGACTTAAATTGGGAACTGTCTATTTTCTAATCCTGTGGACCTTGGTGGTGATGAGGTATTATCGCTGCCTGCCTTCTCTAACCCCAGAATTTGGGGGCTCAAGGGAGTGTCAGGTAGAAGCAGCCTAAAAGGATGGTGCAATATCAAAATCAGACTGGGAAAACCAGAAGTTCAACTTCAGCAATGTGGAGCACAAGTGGTTAGCTTCCTGCCACCCCCCACTGGTAAAGAGTCCTTTCTCCAGACCTTTCCCACAGGATGAGGCATTTGGTGGTGGAAATATTTCATGCCAAACTCAATTACAGAAACACTTAAACATAAGTAAAGGAAATTATTTAATGGCGTTCTTAGAAGCTTAGTAGACTGGGATGAATCTGTGAGTGAGATCAAGATAGAGAAGGTTAATAAACTTTCTCTCTCTCTCTCTCTCTCTCTCTCTCTTTCTCTTTCTCTCACCCTCCCCCCAGTTTCTATATTAGGAGAGTCCTCTGAATTATCCACTTCTACACAGAACCAGCATCCAGGATGCAAATTTACCTCAGTCATAAATTGAGGGTGAACATCAGGACAGGGCTGTGACTTGTTTTAGTGGAAGTTAAAAGCACCCTTTTGCTAGACTGTGCCTAAGGAAATTCTAAGAGGGGAAACTGTTGGACTGAGGAGGCTACACTGGACCCTAGAAAGCTATTCTGATTGTTTTCTTATTCCTCGGTGCCTGGCACAGTGTCTGAGGAGAGGAAAAGAATTAGGTAGAAAATATTTCAGACTCAAAAAAAAGACTTTGAGTGCCAGAGAGGAAAATATAAGGAGTTTGTATTTAATGAGGAAAAGCTTATCTTGTCCTCTTGGTATATTCAAGAGGTGCAAGAATTCCAAAGTCACTGTTAGCATAGCCAACCACATTAAGGTTGGAGGCAAATACAGTCCTTCCTATTAATTGATTTTTCCTCATTGAAAACCCATTACAATATGTAATTTGTATATAAATATGACAGGTGTGCTGGATGAGCATGTAGTAGCATTAATAACCCTGTCATCAATAACATCGCAATATTTTTAAATAAAACCTTGAGCTTAGCTTGCACATGTCTCTAAGACCATCTTGCCTACCTTAGAAAAGTGCTGATTCTGAAGCTTTTTTTTTTCCTCTCTGTGTTGCAACTTGGGCTTCTTTTGATGTTTGCCTCTTTGGATATCTCTTAAATAATTCAAACAGCTATTTGGGGGCTATTTTACATATGGAAAGTTTAATTTTCATTATTGAATTAAAAATTATTTCATGGCACCTTATTAAATAGGGAGAAACAAAAGAGAAGGAGGAAGAAAAAGAGGGGAGGAAGGAAGGGAGGGAAGGAGGGAGAGTAGGGAGGGAGGAAGGAAGGAAGAAAGGAAGGAAAGAAAGAAGGAAGGAAGGAAGGAAGGAAGGAAGGAAGGAAGGAAGGAAGGAAGGAAGGAAGGAAGGAAGAAAGAAAGAAAGAAAGAAAGGAAGAAAGGAAGGAAGGAAGGAAGGAAGAAAGACAGACAGAAAGAACAGTACATAGTCACAGAGTGGGGAAAAGTGTGGTTTTGACACATATATGCACTGGGGTGCCCATGGGTCAGTTAGAGAGAGATCCATGTTTAAGGTTTTCCTCACCTCTTATGGGCAGGTTCCTAAGAGTCTAGAAAGTCTGTAGTAGGAACTGTATCCCTTTAGTGCTCTTTGGGAATTTTATATGCCTCTTTCAATCTGCCCCCTCCCCCAGTCGTTTATTAGTTTGGATACTGTAAGAGTTATAAATAAATCCATCTGGCAGTTACCTATACAGTTGGGGGCATTCAGCTACTGGCTCTCCTTTTCCCCACAGGAAAAACCCCAGGCTGTCTCCATTAGCCCTAAGCTGTACTCCCTTGGGAAAGAGGTGATGCTGACAAAGTCAAGCTGTTGCTCTTACCCACTTTATTACATCCAGACTCTTTCTTCCCCTTTCTCCAGTGGGTTGGTGGAACTCTCCTGTGGAAACTGGACTTCTATTAACTCTCTCTCATCCACAAGTGGCAGCCCAATCTGCTCTACAGCACTCGAGGACTATAGCCAAGTGGTCAGAAAGCAGGTCACGTCTCCTAGAGATTCCACAGCTAGTACCATCTGCCCGTTATGAGTATACTAGTAGGGTAGGGTTCCCCAGGTCCCTTGATATATGATGTTGGGCTCCAAAACTCCCAGAGAAGCACTTCTGTTCCTGAATGGGTGCCATTTTTTTAAATATTGAAGAAGGGAGACAAAAGAAGGATACCTTATGCCTTCAATCACTCCCTAGCCCGAGGGTTGCTCCAAATTGTCAATAGCACAATCTCCTTTATTCAGAGTTGGTGGTTCACTTGTCAGGATCATTCTCTGAAAATTTCCAAACTTCATCATATTTGTACCCTTTTGATGGATTTTTTTCAAGTCATTTCCCTTATCTGAGACTTATATTCTTTCTAGACTTAACTGAAAGTACCTGGGTCTATTCTTGAGACAACTAAACCTTTAGCTTTTTATCCATGGACTACTTTTTCCAGAGAAAAATATTTTTATTGGGGTCATCTTGATGAGTTCAGATGCTTCAAGCCAAGGTATTATGGCCCAAGGTATTGATTGTGGAACCTTAGCACAAGGCTGACTTTGACTGCCTGTTGCCATGTGAAAGGCCTGCTAGGCTTGACCTTTTGTTTTGCATCATATAATTGTGCAAATCTCTAAACTTTTGGACACTTTCTCTTCCTTTTCTTGCAATCTGGTTTGCAAACAGAGCCGTTTTTTCTTACAGTCTTTGTTGTTCTTGCTAACTACATCCAAATGCAATCAAAGCTTATTACCAACATTCTGTTTTCCCATATTTTGGCCTAAAATTACATAGACACATGAAGGATATTATCTGTCTTTTAAGGTATTTCAGGTGACAATTTTACCTAATCTTCACCACCTTCAGTTTCTAGTGAAGACACTTCCTCTTTGTCTGCTTCCTAGAAGTCAATGTTCCTGATGTCCAGCACCAATTACGGTGATCAGCAAGTTCTCTGGCTAAGGTGGGTGGTTAATGAAAACAAAACTTTATTTTTTGCTCATGTTCAATGATGCTGGGCAGGTCAGCTGTGATTTTGCTCCATGTTGACTTTACTCTGGGACTGAGGCTGATGGAGCTTCTTTAGAGGCTGTTAATCTTGTGGCCGAGGGCTTTCAACGCATGACCACAGCAGGCTTTCAATGCATCTGCTCAGGAGTGGCACGCATCGCTTCCACTCACATGTCACTGGTCAGAGCAGTCCAAGGCCAGCCTGATGTCAGTGGGTGGGGAGTATAATCCTTTCCCAAGGAGAGATGATGCATATTTGGAAACAATCATACAGTTTAATGTAGACTGTTTCTGTCAACAAAGAAGAGACAATAACTGCTGGATATGTCAAGAAGAATCTGCCCCAAGAATAGGAGACTATCTTAGTAGGAAACTGAACTCAGTATTTTAGCTTGGACTTAAATAATGATAAGAGTTACTACTAACCCCCCTGAAGGCATGAAGTCTGCACAGTGGTACTGGACCGCCGATGTTGTACAGACATATCTGTCGCCATGACCCACCTGATGCTTATGAATCTCTGTCCCATCACTCAATGAGGGGCCTGTCACTTTGAAGACTGGACCCTCGAGAATTTTCACTTATGCATGTCCCAGAAGTCCAGGACACCTCACACCTCACTCTTATCCACCTACTCTAGGACCCTTGGCCTCTGAGGGTGGTCTTGAAGGCCAGATGTAGTTGTGATTGGAGGCAGATGTTCAAATGCAGTGCATTTCTCTTATAAATAATAATGAAACAGAATTGCCAAGGCACCATCAGGGAAGCATTGGGAAAGGGTGGGGGTAGGGGATAATCAAAGCAAATGGACTTTCTTTTATTAGTTACCTCCCATAGACTGAACCATAACTGAGTCTGAGGAACTGAGCTAAGGAACTGAACCTTAGCTCACTGCTGTCTCACTCACATTTTGACTTGAAGATGGTGCTCCAAATTTTACCCACCAATCTACATCCATCTTTTTTGCCTTCTCCACCAATCCCTATTTATAGTGAGCTAAATCTTGCGTTATATTGTGTGTGTGTTTTTTCCCAAGTCATGTAAATATCTGTAGAAAGTGACATAAAATTTTGCATAATGTCGACCTGCTAGGCTGGTAATACTGGTGTTAGTGAATTTTCTATGCTCCATCCTGTTCATTTTTATGACTCATTTATTTGGCTTCTATTTCAGTTGTAAGTAGATAAATGATCTTGTTTGACCATCTGTATGTTTTTCCTGCCAACTACTTTTTCAGAAGTTCAGCCTTCAGCTGTTGTGGTTTGGAATCTTTGCAGGGAAAGCCAGCAGCTGCTTAGGCAGCTTGAGTCCACTTGCTTACAGGGCCTGCCCCTGCAGAAGGCAGGAGGGCAAAGATGGAGAGCTGAGATTGTTATGTCCTTGGCGCAAGTCACAATGGGGTGACCTTTGGGGCTTCTGATTCCTTTCACCACATTTGATTCTCACCTCCTGAGCAATTAAATGTGTCCCAGTTCTGGCCTTCATGCATTTATCTTTTATCCACCATGGGGAAATATGGGAAATTTTTATGATTTACAGACTGATGATGCCTGATGCTGAAAGCTTGGCTTTTGCACAAGACTCGGCTTTTCTGGAGAAGGACTTCTATCTGTCCTTGCTTGGGCAGTCCATGATACATTCCTTTACTCCTCTGCTTTCTCCAAAGTAAGGAATCAAGAAGAAAAAGCATGCAACCACAATGAAAAATCCTCTCAAACAAATCTGATCCAGACACAAACCAGATCCGAAGTACTGTTCTCAAGTTGCCAAAAATATGGCAGAGCTAGCTTTAAAAATGGCAGAGCTAGCTTTAAAAATGCAAGATTTAGACAGACAAAACAGGCATCCATGTCCCAAGAAAAGCGAGATGTAAAGTTCCTCTTTTTCTTTCAGGTGGAGAGTGAATTCTTGTGTCACCATTGGTATAGATCTATTCTGGAAGGCTCTAAGATGAATCCAGAAACCTCCACATCTGTTCTGTGCAGCACTCAGCCCATGTCCCTCCAGGTGGAAGCAGTGAGAGCTCAGGGACACTCTCCACTGTTGATCAGAATCTCCTCTGGTCTATAGTTTAGGACTTCTTGCATCAAAGGCAGAAAATGCATTTGATCAATTTTACATCTACCTGGGTATTATACAACTAAATCCAAATGCTTTGCCCATTACTAACTGATTCTTAAGGATGAAGAATCTCTGTTTTAACTAATCTTCAAACTATTATTTGACCCATAGCCTTTCTATACATTTTCTATCCTAATAATGTGAAAACAGAGTCCAGCATGACTTAGTCACTAGATTTTAACACAGTGCTTTCACTCCCACAGCAACCCAGATACACCTAGAGCAACATGCTAAGAAGAGAATATGTTTGCTGGTTTCCCAAATTAAGTCTAACTTACAGTAGACCCACTACAGACACAATAGTAGGAGAGTGGCATGGCAATGCTGTCAGCCAGGCAGAGGTTCTATTGCTCTCTCCATATTATAGTCCAGTCTTCCTGGCCAAGATTATGGGACACTGTTTCTTTTACAAGTACAACTGACAGCCAGTACTTATTGAATAAGAATATATACTGAGTGAGAAAGGGCGGCTCTCTGCCCCCAGGGGCTCATGGTCCATAAAGGTGCAGATATATGAACCCCGGAAACAGGAAGGCTGACCAGACTCATAGGGTTCCTGGTCTGCTTTGGGGGCACAGAGATGCCTCTTTTGAGACATGCAGGATGAAGGGTTAATTTGGGGTCAGGAGGTTAGGCTGAAAAGCATCCCTAGAAGAGGGGAAGAGGTGCCCGGGTGGACAGCATCTGGAGGGGAGGAGTATGTGTCCCAGGGGCTGGAAGATGAGCCAGTGGTTGCAGTACAGTTGGTGAGATGAAGAGGATGCGAATGGAGCCTGAGGAGGTAGGGCGCTGCCAAGGATCAGTGTCAGAGAACACTCTGGGGATCAGGAGCGAAGAACATGGTGGCTTAGCTTGGATGGCTCCTGTCCCATGCTGGCATAGCCCTTTCTGGCAGGAGTGACATGCTGGTAGAAAGGAACATGCCCATTCAAAACCCAGCATACAGCAGCAAACGTTGGCTTCACACAGAGACCATGTTCAAGTTTACTGGCTTAGATGGCTCCTTTTCTCTCTTTAGACTCCCTCCCACAGAGTAGAAATGTGCATATGTGTGTCCACAATTTTAATCTATTTCATTTCAAGTTACAACACCAAATCATTCCAAGACTCTTTAGATTCATTATCACAGCAAAAAGATTTAGGGGAGATTGTGCACATTTCCTTGGAAAACACCCAGAGAAATTGAACAGTAATTCCCAAGTTCTCTACAGGAGAATACTCACCAACTCTCTTTGATTATCCGGCTACATGCTTCCTGGCCACCTTTCTACTTTATAAAGTGGGTTAGAAACAACAAATATACCACTTAAGCAACTACCTACAGTATTGAGAGGCTTATATGTGTGCATATACATAGTAACATCCATTCACTACAATTGCTACAAGGGATGCTTGTAGCAGGGGCTGAGGGGCTGATCCTGAGATGCTGGAGAGAGAATTCAAGGTCTGGTTATTCCCATAAAGGTTTTATTCAGAATCTTGACCCAAAGGTACTTGCTATTTAGGGAAAGCGCCAGTGTAAGAGTAACCATCATATTTACGGGCTTTCATTCTTATCTCTTTCTCTTCTTTTGAATGTTATTAACTGTCCTGTTTTATGAGCACCACAAAAGCTAATTCATATTTACTAAGGATTAAGATTCACATACCTCATCACTCAGAATATACTTTGTTAATGTCCTCCTGTTAGAGATATGTTATAGAAAGCAACTGATGCTTAAATCTCATTCACACATCATGCAGATGCCTCCTACCTGGAGGAGAGACACTACCTGTGGAGTAGGGTTGTTGGAAAAAATTGCCAATCTGCACTCCCATTGTATGCCCACAGGTCGACTGTGAGCATCTTGGCAAATCCTGCCTCAAAGCAGAATTTGTATATTTTTAAGTGTCTCAAAATGTGTCTCAAGAAAAGTCAAGCCCTTATCACCCCAAATATGATTGCATTTTCTCTTTGTTGCTTCCCAGAAACCACTGCTCAGTGCCCTGTAGTCCATTCAGTCTTTGCTTGCCAATTACAGAGCAGACCACAGTCACTGTGTGCATGCTGTCCTTTCTGCCTGCAGGGCAATGGTATCTTCCTTTTGATAAGAGAAGGTAGAAAGCATGAAAGGATGATGACGAAGGAAATAACTGCTCTCCACTCCTACTGCTTTTCTGTGACCACTACTACCATCAACAGTCACCACCAGTATCATCTCTACCATTATCATCATCTCCCCACCAGCATCACCATCAACTCCATCACTAACCTGTAATATCACTTTCACCACCATCACCATCAAGGCAAGTGCCTTGAAGGTGTAGGCATGGACACACCTTTTCATTTCGTTTATATATGCCAGATGATCATTGTTACTACACTTGCATTATTGTATCACGATTCACTGGTCAGACAAACCCAACTCCCGATTGTCATTCTGAATTCTTTCTTTTACTTCTCTTCCACCTCAAATCCAATCCATAACTCCTTTCAGTTTTGCTTCCTCTGCTCAATTTCTATTAATCGATTAATCCAGGTTCCATAATTTATTGCCCAGATTGGGGACACCAGCCATAGTAGTTAATACACAGTAGGGGACTTTTGCTCAAGTTTCAGTTCTGACATTGTGCTGTCTCTTAATTTCTCAATGCCCATGTGCTTCAATGAAATGGAGTAGTGATATATCTGTGGCTCTCAGAATTAGAAGAGGATCACATATTAAACACTTAGCACAAGGTAGGAGCTTGATATGCAAGCAGAGTTACTGTCACTAATATTAGATGTTGGAAGTTGCTTGGAATCAGGTTCCCTGTCCCTGCTCAGGCTTACCACCTCAACTCCATTGAGTGCACCCTTGTGAAATGGTCCTTGGTGAAGTGCAGAGCCAAAGCATTTTACATATCAGCAGAAAAGGCTTCAGTCATGTGCCCTGTGTCTGAGCTACATGAACCTCTGCAGTCTTTCCAGCTCTACCCCCAGGGTCCTTTCATGCAGGTGCACAGAGCAGTTGTAGCTCCTTAAATATTCTCCAAAAAAAAAATAAAATAAAAGACCATGTTCTGGCCATGAAGAGGTTCAAACCTATCTTTGGGGCTACTGTCTTTGTGTTCCCACATAAGGAAGTGCTGGCAAGTGAAGACCAGTGATGAGGTGAACAGAGATGGGGCACCCACCCCAGCATGACCAGAGTACCAGGAAGCCCCAGCTCTCCAGGGGAGCTTTACAGCTGGTTCCACATTGTAGTAAAGCCAGGGGGGAGCTGGCAGCAGCCAGCTGAGGGAGGTGAGACTGTGTTGTAGGAAAAGAGAAGCAGGCATTTTACCACTGTCTTCTGATTCCTTAAAAGACAAATGAGTTCAGGAAAAACCTACATGCACTACGAATCCTGGAGGGGACAGGGAGAAAGGGAGAGGAAGTATTTACACAAACATGGAGTGTCAAACAAAATGTTGCAAAATTAAAAAAAGGTGAAGATCAACTTTAATAAATACAAGCTGCCTGCTGTGCTTACAGCAAGCTTGGTTTGGGTCAGAAATTATTTCCTTGCTCTGGTACATACAAATAAACAACAAAGGGGGAAAAAATCTAAGCAGAATCTTAGACCTATTTCAGGGTGGAATTAGGAAAAAATCCACTCCCATGATATAGTTGTAGGGCAAGGTGAGAGGCATCCCAGGACCCCCAAATGTGTCTGCTTTAAATGAGTTCTAATATCCATTAAGATGAAACATACTCTAGGTTGTAAATTTTCAATGGAAAGGAACTTAAATACAATTAGTGTGTGATAGGGAGAAGAGAGCGAATATAGTTTCCAAATTAAGTACCCCAAATTACCTCTCCCTGCATAGGTAAGGCCCCAGTCAAAGATGAATGGTCCAAAGTAGGAGTACTAAGACCCAAAAGTTTATCACAAGCCTAAGACACCTTCTGGTGTGGACCCAGAGGAAAGGTGCAGACCAGGCGAGGCAAGGCTAGAAAAAAAAAAAAAAAGAGCAAAATCAACATCAAGATAAAGGTATCATTGTCAGCCTCCTGACAGGTCTTCCATCCATATCTGTTTCAAGTGTCTCTTCCCATGCCCTCCAAGTCCCTGGTACATGTCTAAGGCTGAAAAGTAAACAGCTTCTCCATATGCCTCTGCTTCACGTGTCTCCTCTGGGTTTTCTTCTCCCTCCCATTGCATTTTTCAACCAGGTGTGTCCTCTGAGTCTTTAGTTTCTCCAAACTGCTCAGCTTACCCTTCCTTATGGTGGGGTGGGGCAGTTGGAATCGCCCCTTTCTCTGGGTATTATCCTGTAACAGTAGTATAAAAACATCTACTGATTACAAGACTAAGAGCTAACAGTTTTATGTGCCAAGCATATTTCTAAGTGTTTTATATGCATTAACTCCTTCATCCTCACCCACTTCCCCAGGATGGATGCAATCATTCCCACTTTACAGATGAGAAAACTGAAGAACAGAAAGATCCAACTATCTGCCAAAGCTTGTCCAGTGGCAGAACCAAACTTGATCCAGGTATCTGGGCTCTAGATGCCATCATCAAGAATAATGCATTATCTAGAACAATTTGCTGCCCTTTGTGAGACAGTAGCCCCCCTTTCTGTAAGGTATACATTCCAAGAATCTCAGTAGATGCCAAAAACCACAAATAGGGTAAAATCTTTTTTACATATAAATTATACATATATATAGATCTTATATGTATATGTATTATATATTGTATATAGTGTTTTTCTGATACATCTATGGTAAAGTTTAATTTGAACTGATCTTTATTAATTAAAAGATTAAAGACAATATGTTTTAATAAAATAATCACAGCAGAACATGTCAAAGAAATCATGTATCATTTTTAAATATCCCTTTCAAAATATGTTATCATCTGTAATATATTCAGACCACAGCTGACCTTAGGTAAGTGAAACAGCAGGAAAGGAAATGATGCTTCTGGGTGAACCATTCTATAGTCCCCATGTTCTCATGACTCAAATAACCTCTTATTTAAATAAAACTTGACTTTCTAAAAATATTTTCATATTGCTATCCCATCACTTCTCCCAACCTCGAGCCCCTCAGTCTTCCCACCTGCCCATGTTCCATTGTTCCTTCATGCTTTGTTCTTTCCTTCTTGTCCAGCGTGGACAACCAGTACACAGGTATTCTTGGATATGCCCCCACTTCCCTCATCATCTCTACCCTCTTACCCTCCTCCTAATGACCTCAACTCCAACTCATCATGCATAGCCAGGATGGTGGTCACTGTCAGCCACAGTCAATCACACGGACCCCGTGGTAACCAGCTGCCTGACCATCGGTTCCAGGCCTAGATGATTGGCCCCTCTTCCTCAGGGGTAACTTGAGTTCCAATACTAATTGATAATAAGGATAGGATCTCTAACGATTCAAACCTTTTAGGAATGTAGATTTGAGACACCGCATCAAAGAAAGCATCCCAACCAGTCAGTTACTTGGCTGAGGGTAAAGATATAATGTAATGTGTCCTGAGAAGCAGAAGTTGTAACTGCGCCAGTGATAGCATGAGGACTGCAGCAGGTCAGGATACACATTTTCCTCCCTATCTGCTCTGTGCATACATGGAGAGATGGGTGTGCACATGTCCGTTTGTATGTTCCTCTAGGTAGGCAGATTAAAAACTATTGGTGTCTCTGACTGCTTTAAGCCATCATTTGAGATTCAGGTATTTATATATTTACAGATCCTTTTGGGTGAGGTAGTGCTGTCCTAGAAAATGAACTATCAAATGCTTGCTGTTTCTATGGAAACTGCAGAGTAGCATACTCAGGCTACAACTGGGGATCGCCTGTGACATCCAAGATGACCTCTGATAAACATGTACTCCTCTGTGGCAGAGCTGGCTTAAGAAACTGTCATGAGAACATCATGCCATTGTTATCTTAAGCCCAGCTTCAAATAATTCACCGATGAAGCATGAAGTTAGAGGGTTTAAAAGGCAAGTCAACTTCCTACCAGTTCCAGTTGGATTCTGAAACCACTATCACACAGTTGGTCTCCTTCCAAAACTGGAGGACAGGAGGAACTAGAATAGATTCCTTCATCTGTCTTAAAAAAAAATATCTCTAAATTGAAGTTACTGCTGGAAACAACCAATTTCTGGGCAATGACTTACCTCCAGAGGCGAAGACAAGTTCTCGCCACAGGAAATGAGACCCAGGTGACCCTAGTTTGACTGGTCCCCCTGGAGTGCTGACCTGACACCTGCACACACAGCATTTACAGGTCTTGTGCACAAGGAGTGAGGCTGCCCACCACCTGGGTGGTCTGCTGCTCGGGAAAACACTTGTGCAGAGCAAGAACTGGCCTTGGCCAACATGTTTGCATCTGGCAAAAACATCCCACAGCTGCAGATTCCCCCTCCCAGTGCTCCAGCTTTTCTTGCCCTTCCCAGGCCATTTTGATTATCTTGTTCCAAGTGCAAAAGGGAAACAGCAGTATGTAGGAGAACTGGTTTTGTTCCTACCTCTGAACAAATTTAGGAGATTGGCCTTTTCTTTCTCAGCTGGACTTCTGCCCTTTTGAGTTGAGTGGAAGGTGTGTTGATAGAGCCTGGAGCTGGAAATGGGAAATGAGGCTTCCCACTCTTGTTTCAGAGTGAGCAGCTTGACACCCTCTCCTGGGGTCTCCCTTGCAGGGCAGAGCCCACGCAGGAGCTGGTGATCTAGCGTGTCCACCACAAGTCCAATGGGACTTCATGAAGTATTAGAGGAGAAATTGCAGAAAGGGAAGATGTGTTCTTTGTCCATGAAATGATGACAAGAAGCAGAGGAACACTGACGATCACCTGCAAGGGCATTGGTGGTGCCTGAAAAATGGAGGCAGAGAATGAGAGCAGGTCTGGGGCTTACTGCTGATGGTCTGTAGGGCTTTTATGCGACAGCATTTAATCAGGGTGACTGCGAGTAAGTCAGGGAAGCTGCCTAGGAACAGATAAACTCAAAGGTGGGTGGGTCAGGCAAAGCATTTGCTCTCAAAGCCTCACTACCAGATAAACTTTAGCCAAGGGATGGTGTGGGGAGGTGTGCGGCAAAGAGGACACACAGTCATCATGACTCCCCTAACTTTCATATGGGCTGTTCTTTATCATTTACAAGGTTTGAGCCCTTTCCCTTGTGCTAACTTGACATCAAATTCCAAGAAACCGTTCACAAATTGGGATACCGTTTAAGATGTTAAGTGAGTTTCCCACAATTCAAAACACTATGTGACACAACCAAGTCAAGTCTCCTCCCCATGACCACAGGGAAGTGACCTTGGAACTAGCCTGGAAACACAATGGATGCAGTCAGTTCCATTTAAGAGAAGTGCTTCACAGCCAGCCAGCTGGAGAGCATAGGTGCTTCTTCTGTGATGGATGTTCTTGTTTTTTTTTTTTTTTTTTTTTTATTTGAAGTCCTTAAAATTCTAAGTAAAACATGTCTACAGTCCAAATGTCAGGTCATCTTTGCACAAAGCCATGCTGGTCCCGACATTGTGGGCTATAACTATGCCACCTTCTCAGCAGCTCAGAAATGGCAGGAGACCAGTGGCAGAAAGAGGGGCTTCATCAACTTTACAATAGTCTGGTCCAAGAAGTCTCCAGAGGGAGTGGAAGAAAGAATGAAGGGTCCTAAGAATAACACTTCTCTCTCTTTCTCCATACCATAGTTCACTCCTTTTATGAGACCTCACTGATTCTTCTGCACAGGAAATTTCAGACAGAGACAGAGAATTGATAGGAAGGGCATCCCATAACTTGTGCTAATAGCCTTAGAAAATCTCAAAGAAGCCGTCCTTGAATGAGTTCCATCTGCTCTCAGGGAGGCAGTGATTTTGCTTTTCATCAGGTTTGGCTACTTTCAGATTCTTGGAAGTGGAATCGTGAGAATTAAAAAATCAGTGCCAATCAGCAGTTCATGCTTAGCATAAGTGGGAAAGGAGCCTCATATCTCACAATCAAAGATGGCTCAGCAAGGTTCACTCATGCAGCCAGAGGGCTAGCAGTGAACGAATGCCAGGAAATCTATGTGCCTGGATGAAGTGAGAAAGGGTAAATTAAATGCGTCCTAGAAAATCTAAAGAATGCCAAAGTAGCACAAGAAAAATAATGAAAATAACAAGTAACATAAGGGAAAATTCCATGTAAACACCATGCTCCCAAGGGCTCATATATTTCTGGATATACAGAAGTAAAATAAATGTATAGAAAAAGACATAGAAGATGACAAACTAAATTGACCATAGGGGTTAGGTCTTAGAAAGGGTAGAGTAAGAATGAACAAAAGGATCTACTTGTTATTCCATTTATTTTTGTATTGAGTGACTCTTTAATGATGCAAAATCTCATGTTTTACTGTTGTAGTAGTAAAGCAAAACAACCAAACACACATTTGTGTGTGATTATATTATGTGTGTAGTGAAGAGATTATTGCACACTGACTCTTCAGGTGCCTGTTCAACTCTGGGGTGCACCAAGAACCCCTGGAAGAAAATCTTGCCCCTGCTGTGTGAATCTCTTCTACCTGTCTACTTGTCTTTATCTTTGCTGAGTCATGGGGGCACTGTGAACAGTGCATAAGCCCCATTTCCACCTTGATCTTTAGCACCTAGCACCCAGTGCCCAGAGTCCACCAATGCTGATGACCCTGGCTGATCACTCAAGGAGCACTGGAAGAGTAGAGGCAGCACCTTCAGGAGGCTTTCTGTGATTGACAGCACATTGCCAACTCAGATCAAGGAGTCTCATTTGTAATTTAGTGGCGGTTTCATGCCTAGGATTTTCAAACACGATTTCATCTCATTCTACCTTTCTATATATTTAAAAATACATACGACCTACAAAGCAAGACATTTTTCAAAAGGAGTTCTTTCAAAAGAAGTTTCAAAAACCTGAACTTGTGTCATGTTTGTATAGCTTTTATCTTTCATGACTTCAAATCTAGCAAATCAACAATCGTCTTTCCTTCCCTCTATTTCTACACTTCACACCATGGCTTCCACATGGTGACAAGGATATTGGGGTGCTGATCCCTGCATGTCCAGAAGTCCAGGAGGTCCTCTTTAGAAGCAAATGGCTTTTCCTACCTACAATACCTACACATGTCTCCAGCTGAAGAATTCTAGACAGCACTGGTCAGATCAAGACTTGATGACCCCTGGTCACTGGTGACTTCCCTGCAGGTAGAGAACTTTCTGAAATGCTGCCTTGTTCTCTTCCTGCATCTGTCCAACACCCTCCCCAAAAGCTATGTGACTAGTGTGATGACAAATCAGGACACTCATCTTCTCTCCTGTGTGCACAGAACACCCACAATCTGACTGCCTGGCTACTCAATGAGGTCATCTCTGCCCTTTCTGTTTGGCATGAGCTGTCACCCATCAGCACACAGTTGCTTCCCTCTTCTTCCCAGGAAGATTTCCCTTTCACCAACTTCACACCGAGCTCTGACTTCTTCCAATGCCCATGTTATGTCAGATTCACAGATCAATCTGTAAAAGTTTCCAAGTAATTTAGCACATGAAATGAAATGGTCAGAGGAAGGAGCAATTTATTATACTCAAGAGAAATTCAATTGATAATCTTGCCGGGAATCTCACATTTTGATGATGCTATGACAATAAATATGTCAGCTAGTACTGCTGAGCAGGAGAAAGTTACTGAGTGGGCAAGGTTAAGGTCACAGTATAAATCTGTAAATGTTGTTCCCATAGCCTTCCCATTTTTCTGAAGCTCTAAGTGGTCTCTCCTAAAACACCACCATCCATCTTAATTGTCATGACATTTAACAATAGCCAACTGCCCTTCAGCTGAGATAGGTATGTACAACCTGGATAAATTTTTTATTATCTGCAAAAACATCCCAGTTAAACACACACACACACACACACACACACACACACACAAACTAGCACTCAGGTAATCTGCAATTATTAATCATGTGTAATCAGGCTTATACTGTGTTATGCAAAATATATTTTGAAATTGAATGCACATAAATTATCCCTTTCCCAGAGGTAAATACATCTCTCTTTTCAATCTTAGTATTCTGTCCATCAGGTTAAGAGCATTGTTTTCTTTTAAAAAACAGTTAAAAACCCACTGAAAAGCAAAATCCACTTAAAAACCCAAAGCGAACTCCCAGTTGACTATGGAATAAGACCCAACTCCTGGACAAGGCTCTTAAAACCCTTCATCATCTCATCCAACATTCAGCTCCTGATTCATTTCTCCCCCCTCATCATCACATACTGCATGCCTGAACTAAACAAAACAGATTGCCATTTCAGAACACATTTCAGTTATCTCTGCTGATTGTAAGTAGATGGATGTAGTTTATACAGATACAGTCAGACTCCTGAGCAACTCATTGGGAAGCAAATCCATCCTTCATCCATCCATCCATCCATCCATCCATCCATCCATCCATCCATCCATCCATCCATCCATCCATCCACCCATCCATCCATCCATTCATATCTCTCCTATGATTTAACCAGGCACCAAGCTAGGGTGCTGTGAAGAAAAGGTTATGAACAAAAACAAGTAAGGTACATCCTAATCTCAAGGAATTTATGCCCTTTTCTGTTAAAATATACACAAAACTATTGATATTTGAATCTTTTTGTCTTAGAAAACAAGTATTCTTAAATGGTTTGACCTAATAGTTATGCTAAACACCAGTTCTTCCTTATTTCTTCACTAAGGAACAGAAATTGTACTCCCTTAGAATCTGTTAGCACCTGGAACTCATCAAAGAGCAAGTCAGAATGACTTACCCTCCATTATATACAACCTTCCTACAGGGCTGCCACAGGGACATCACATTAAAATGGGCAAGGGTTTATCAGTAACACAATCACTGACTTTCCTAAGGTGTGGAGGAAGGGAGCTTACATTCAAGGACTGCCATTGACAGGTGTTTATGACCTGTGCAACTTTCAAGTAAAAGCAAATATACACAGTTTGGAGACACTGACCTTTGAATAGTAATTTTTACCTCAAAAACTGTTTAACACAATAGGTCCAGTTCAAATCAAAATAGAACATTTCATTCCAATTAAGAACAAAGGAAGCAGGGGACATAACAACAATAAGTGTTAAGGGGATAATCATTTCCAAATATCAGTAGTCAAAAATCCCAACCAGCCTTGGAACACGAAATCAGGGATTGAAGGCCTAAACTGATCATAAAGATATAGATGTAGATAAAATTTAATAATCATCAATAGTTGGGGAACTCTCCAAACTGCTTTCTATTTTCCAGACACATATGGTTTATGGACAAAGAAAATGTTACATTTAGAGATGTCAAAGACTTAAAGGGGAAATCAACATTCTTTTGGATTGAACCCAGGCAAACCTTCATTATAAACACAGAATTAGAATTATTTTGCAAGACACAGTCAGGAATTCAGAGAAAATTGTGTTCTATATTCTTGGGAGAACCTATGATAGTCCAGATTTATACTTCTAATATGGTCCCTGGTTCTTTTAAAGGACAAAATCTGCACGGGTCCCAGGAGTCCTTCAGTCTGAAGACACTACACTACATCCAATCAACATCAAGGATAACTTTTCCTAATGAGGCAGTATGTTCTTCTGAAGTCCACTTTCCACCTAACAAGTTTGAGATTCTAGAAAGATGATAATCCTTTTTGTACTCCAACAGAGCAGAACATCTGAACATTGAAGTTGAGGGATGAGACCCAAAGCCAGAGCGTCTATTCAGTCAAGAGGTTCCCCCTGTTCCTTGATAATTTTCCTGCCATAAACAAATTGACATGCTATCAGGAAACTTGTCATAACATAAATTTTTTTAGAGTGGTTTCTTTAAAAAATACACACGTGTCTTAGTTGGTTCCAGTTTTACTGTGTAGGTTAGGTTTTTGGGATGGGTCAACTCAGTTTAGGATTTTCTACTTTGTATTGCCTTAGAATTCTTCATAGAACTGAATGGGGTTCAGGGGCAGAAGAGATCACATGGATACATGTAAAATCTACAATACAAAAATCTATTTGTCAACAACCTGGTCTACTTTCCACCCACACTTCTTTTTGGCTAGGCTTCAGCAATAACTGTGACCAACAATTAGAGAAGATGACTCATTACAATGATAGTCACATATTCGAAAATGTTGGTACTACAAAGCTACTTCACCTCCTGCCTTGCAATGTTTTTCCCACTCAAAATGTAAATTCGCAGCAAGCTTCAAGTAGGCAGTTATTCTGGTGATAGGTGCTTTCTAGAACAAAGATTTAACATAAAGGATAAATTTCTAGGAAGAAATCCAAAGCTTATTGAACCCTTCATAAGAAATTATGGAAATCTGACACAGTGCTGCATTACAAACCTACGGGAATTAAGACAATGAGTGACAGAAGATTCTTGGACAGAGTAGAAACTCAGTCATCTCTGTGGCCCTAGGTATATAAATCTGTGTTAGAGACTGTATAGGATGTCAGTGAGTGCAGGAAAATGGGCTGGTCCAACAGAAAGCACACCAGGAAGAAAGTCAATGAACAATACAGCAAATTAAAAAAAAAAAAAAAACAGGAAAGATGCTAAATACAATCAATGAATAGATGATAGAAACTAGAATGTAAGAGCCTAAGCAAGAAAACAGCCAAACCAGGACCCTTCACCAGGATACACTTTATAACAAGTGTCCTAGGAACCAGAATTTGTGCTTTATTTAACCTATATATGCAGATAACCATTAGAAGTTAGCTGCCAACTGAGGTGCTGTACCGAACAACTAACTTCTATCTAAGCCAACATTATCATTAACATGCTTTTGCTGTTGAACTATGGAAGCAAAAATAAGGAACCAGATATAGGAAAAACTGCCTCTTTTAATCTCCCATGCAACAGGTATTCTGGCTTAAAAGTCTGAGAGATTTATTCACAATACTAGGCTACCTTACTGCCATCTAATTTGAGAAAATTTCTGTTGCCCACAAAATAAATGCCAGTATTGGTGAACAATCTCTCTAATTCTCCTTTCCTCAATTCCCAGACAACCAATAATCTGTTTTCTTCCTATATCTGCTTATTCTAGATATTTCATGAAAGGGGCTCTTACAGTATATGGGCTTTTGTGTTTGATATATATCAACAGATGAGCGTATAAAGAGAAGGCTACACATACACACAATGGACTATCACTCAGTCTTTAAAAAAGGAAATTTTATTCTACTCCACAACATGGATAAACCATGAAGACATTTCAAGTGAATGAATTAAGTTAACAAAATGACACAATACTTTATATTTCACTCACATAGAGTATCTAAGGTAGTAAAACTCATAGAAATAGAGACTAGCAAGGTGGATGCCAAGAACTGGAGAGAAAAGACAGTGGGATTTGAGCTTTTTGTTTGTATTTTAAACAGGAGACACAAGTTCTGTTTAAGTGCTGATGAGAGAAGCTCAAAGAGAAAGGCTAGTGACGCAAGAGAGAGAGGATGAAGACTGTGAGATGTGTTTGAAGACGGAAGGGGCAGATCTCAAGTTATAGGTAAAGGGGCTGATATAAGATCAGGACACCTTCCTGTGCAGTGAGTGGGGAGGAAATGACATGTGAGAATGCAGGTAAGTTTGTATACTTATTGTGGAAAGTGGGAGTAATTCTGATAACTTTCATATTCTTAGAAGAGAAACAAGTCATCTGCTGGGAAGGGGGAGAATTGGAGAACTGTGAAGAAAGTTTGACCTAGAGAATCTGGAATGCAGACATACAGCTGAGGTGAGAAACACTGCAGGAGGGCCAGGCACACTGCAGAGGGAGCAGGGATGATGACCTTGAGTGTGTCACAGCCCAGAGTACACTTGGCTATGAGATTTTCTGCAGCTATTTCCGCAGTCTGAATGCAGTCTCTACCCACTGGCTCAAGCCTGGACTTCTGGGGGCGATTTCTCAGAACATGAGATGAGTTTCTTAAAACAGCACTATAGGAAGGCAGAAGAGGGTTGAATGGGGAGTTTTACTTACCAACAGGAAATGAAACTAAAGCTTGCCCAACACTGTGACCACATTTTACCACACAGTCAAAAATAGTTAATACAACAAAGTCCATGTTTTGTGTATTTCATCATAAGTGAACATGACAATTACTTATATATATATGAAAAAACTACAGCAGGAAATGTCATAGATGAGATTGTTTTCTGAGCCATGCATGATGAAAAAGGTAAAGGTGAGGGAAAGAATGGACTGTGAGTCTACTGATTTTTCCCTGTTTCCTAGATTTTCATTGTCTTTGCTTTCACCACCTGAAGTAGTATGTAACATACATTTGTCAGTCAAGAGAAAGTGATTCAAACTGCTCTGTTCTGGAGAATTTCAGAATAACTTTCCATTATCCTTAATGGAACCAGGAGTTAGGTGGAGGTTTTGTGACCCATATGGTAGGCAGTTTGTCAGTTTGTTCATTTTCAAGCAACTCTGTCCACCTCTCTTTCCAAAATGGCAGTTGTGTTTGTTTTGGTTGTCTATATATGCCAGGGATTTAGGGAAGGACTGAAGAAATAGCAGCACACCTGTCCTTCTGGGGAAGGTACAAACATAGGCACAAGAAGCAGGTAAATGAATGGAAGCACTTCGTCCCTTTGGTATCACCTACATGGTCTCTCTTGGATTATTACAGCAGATTCACCAGGTCTCCATTGCTCATTCTTGTCCATCTTCTACCTATTTTTTCTATATCACAGTGAAAGTATATCTTATAAAATTTAAGTTCTTATGACTCTCACTCAAAGGCTTCCTGCCATCTCTCTCTGTCAAGCCCAAGATTTTCATAATGCCCTCCAAGGCCCCAAATGTCTTCTGTCTCTTGTACCTTCACATCCAGGTGAGTCCCGACACTATTTCCTGATCGATGCACCTCAGCCACTCTGATTTCCTCCTGTTCCTCAGATACTTCAAATAAGCCTCATCTGATATGGCACTGAATTTCCCCTCTCTCTGGGACACTTTTCTTCCCCATACTCACAGCTTGACAACCCTTTCTTCAGCTTTCTGCTCAGTTATCAACCAATTAGAGATATTTCCCTGAATCCCTTGTAAAAAAAAGTCAAGTTTCCCTCCCCATTCCTCAGCCTCTTGACCCACCTGACCCAACTTAATTTTCCCCCATATTATTGACTCCACCTAACACTACATATTTAGTGATATATTTAGGGTCTCCCCAGCAATAAGGAGGAAACATCATAATGTTTGTTACATTATCTCCACTGTTGTTTGATGGGTGGCTCAGAAAATATCTTTGGAATGAATTAAGAGCTCGCATGAATGGAATAGTCAATTGTGACTAATAGAAATTCTTTTTGTCTGAAAAAAAAGAAGACAGAAGGAAACATATGGTCACAGCCAACTCCTTTTATTAGATGTCACCTTCACTGGAGCTAAATAAATGCAAACTCAGAGTTCAGCCATAAGACAAGAGAGGAGAAAATACAAATAAACTAGTACTATTAAGATTGTCCTATTAGTCTAAAAGTTCCTGGAGTTAGCAATAACACATGTTAACAACCAAATATTTGACATCCATTGTCATTGTATTGGATACCTAATAATTTTCAAAAGAAATTATTTCTACTCAAGCACATTATCATAAATTCTCCCACTCATCGGTGATCATCTATACTCTTATTAGTCTTTTGACTCATTCTGTTCAGGAACATGCATACATTGTGTCCCTTGAATATAATGAAATTGTATTGACTAGAAATAGCAGAATCTTTAAATTTCCACAATTTAAATAACTAGAGTATAATTTTAGGAATAGAAAGGTTAGTCTGTGCTATTAACTATATTTTAATGAGAAATATTAGTAGGAGGTACAGAGTTTGGGAGGAAACCAGATTCAAAAATTCTTTTGCCTTCACTAGTATATTTGATTCAGAAACTGGGAATTTCATGATCCATGTGAACACTGAAAGCTTCCTTCCCACCTCCCTCTTGGAAGAATTCAAGGAGAAACCAAGCTGCATCAGGTCAGACTCCATAAAAATCCCAACAGCAGACAGAAGAACTTGTGAGATAACTAATGAATCCCTTGGAGGAAATAAACAAATGATATGCAGATATTGCAGTCTCGCAGAAACAAAAGAAGTAAATTTAACAAAGGAGATTAAAAAAAACCTATATATTGAAAATTATAAAACTCCGTTAAAGGAAATAAGATGCAAAGAAGTGGGAAGATACCCTGTGCTCATCCATTATAGGAATTAATATCATTAAAACAGCCACATTACCAAAAGCAGTTTACAAGTTTAATGTAATATCTTTCAAAATATACCAATGGCCTTTTTCAAGAAAAAAGAACAAGCATGTTTAAAATTTATATGGAACCACAAAAGGCCCTTAAATAGTTAAAGCAATCCTGAGACAAAAGAAAAATAAAAGTATGACATGGCTTGACTTTGAACTATATTACAGAGCAACAGTAATCACTGCTGGTGGGATTGCAAACTGGTCCAGCCACTTTAGATGGCTTGTGGAGGATGTTCAAATTACTCAAAATAGAACTACTATTCAATTCAATGATTCCATTACAGGGAAGTTACCCAAAAAATACAAAAACACTAATTTAAAAAGATACCTGTACTCAGATATTTGTTGCAGCACTATTTATAATTGCCAAGATATGGAAACAACCCAAATGCCTCCACATAGATGAATCGACCAAAAACTTATGGTATATTTACACAATGGAATATTATTCTACAATTAAAACTGATGAATATGAAGCATTTATGATAACATGGGTGGACCTACAGGGAATTATATTAGCAGAAATAAGCCAGAAAGAAAAAAACAGAAACTGTATGTCTCACCTATAGATGGGATGTAGGAATGACAGGCAAAAGTCTAGGAAAAACCCAGGGTAAGCTGACATCAGAGAAGGGGCATGCTGTTGGGGAGGGAATGGGGGGTAGAGAGAGATCAGGGAAGGACGGAGCATGGGAATATTGAGATGAAAGCTCATGGGTGATGGGGTCGAGGGAGAATGCAATGATGTAATATAAATATATATGTATTGATAGCGATATAAACATAAATATGTAAACAAAAAATTAATACAAAATTAAAAATAATAAAATTTTAAAAATAAATATAATTGATATTAAAAAGCGGAGCATCAGTAATTAAAACAGTATGGCATTGGAACAAATAGAGAAACTCAGACCAATGAAATAGAAGAGGAAGTCCAGAGATAAGCTCACACAGCTATGACTGTTACTATTTGACAAAGGAGCTAAGACCAGACCATAGAAAAAAGATAGCCTTTTCAATAAATGATATTGACAGACATGGATAGCTATTTGCTAAGAAATGAAACAAGATCTACAATTCCATATCCAAAAAATTAGTTAAAAGTGGGTTAAAGACCTGAATATAAAAACAGAAATCTTATGTTACTTGAAATGAAACAGGGGATACACCACAGGATGCTTACTAGAAAGATGTAATCAGGACTAAACCCTAATGGCAAAGGAAACAAAAGCAAAAACAAACAAGTGAAACTATATCAAACTAAAAAGCTTTTGCACCTCAAAAAAAACCATCACATACGCAAAAAGGCAGCCTATAGGATGGGGGGAAATATTTGCACCTCGCACATCTGACAAAAGGCTAGTCTCCAAAATCTCCAAATTACAATCCAACAACAACGAATTAAGAACTACAATAAAATTACCCCCCCCAACCTCCTAACGCTTGTGAGAATGGCCCATAAAAAGAACAGAATCAACAAATGCTGACAAGGTTGCATAAAAAATTTAACTCTCACCATTATTGGTATGAATGTAAGTTGGTATAGCCCCTCAGGAAATGGTATAGAGAATCTTCAGAAAGTAAAAGTGGAAATTCTATACGATTCATCAATATCTGTTAGTCATTTATTCAAATAATATGAAAACTCTAATATGAAAAGTTATTTACACCGATGTACATAATAGCACTGTCCATAATTGTCTAGTTATAGAAACAAGCTAAGTGCCCTTCAATAGACAAAAGATAAAGGAATTAAAGAATATGTACTCAAAAGAATATTACAAAGCTGCAGGGGAAGAAAAAGAAATAGTGACATTTGGTACAAAATGAAAGGACCTTGAGGTGATTATGTTGAATGAAATAAATCAAAATGTGAAAGATAGATGTGAGATGGTTTCACTCATCTGTGGAATATAAATAACTAAAAACATACACAGGCAAAATACCACAGGACAAATCTTGAACTTGGTGAAAGAATATAATGGTTACCAGAGGGAACAGTAGAAAAGGAGAAAGCAAGAGGGAGGGAGGCAGATGGGGTATTGGTACAAATGGCTTTGTGGAGGGTTAGTGGAACACACATACATATGGTCAGGGCAAAAATGTAACCTACAAAAAACTAAAATTAAAATTAAAAAAGGAAAAAAATGCCATCAGGGAGAGTCAGGAATGGTCAATAGAGCATCAGATAGGACAGTAACCTCTGCCTCTCCCTCTCCTCTCCACCTTTTCTAAAGCAGAGGGCTACTATAAGCTCTCACAGCCTCCCCCACACAGCAGCCTCCAACAGGAGCTCTACATGCAAGTTAGTAGATTGAAAGGAACATTCCTGGTTCTTTTTAAGAGGCCATTGTGTGAAGTTACTACAATGAACTGACTAGCTATGCAGTAACATAAAAAAGATGTCAATAAAAACAATTCCAAAAGTGAGCTACAGAAAATAAACAAGTTCTTTACATATGGAAAAAACAAAAAAAGATGCTAACTAATATGGATCATGAGACCAACCTATGGACATCTTTGGGAAAAAAATACACATGGAAATGATTTATAATGTTAATTAAAAAGAAATTGTGGACACACCCAACAGTCTGTTATATTTGTCTATGAGAGACAGGAATAATATGACTATGTTGACCATATTGTCTAAACCAGAAATCAATGTGCTCTGACTGCTGTACAGGAAAGAAACTATTTTAAAATGACAAGACATCCTGCTAAGTAGGAGAAATATTTTCACATTATGCATTTCATAAGGGCTTTTATTCAAGATCTACAAAGAACTCGCACAACTCAACAAAGAGAAAACAAAGAATGAAATAAAAAATTGAGCAGAAGAACTCAAAGACATACAGATGACCAATAGGTGACTTAAAAAATGTTCAACATCCCTTATTATCAAAGAAATGCAAATCAAAACCATAATGAGATCCTACCTCACTCCCATGAGAATTGACCCATATAAAAAAAAAAGAAATAAAAGAAAAAAACAGAAACAACAAATGCTGGCAAAAGTGAAGAGAAAAGAAAACTTTCCTCCACTGTTGGTGGCATTGTAGACTGTTCTAGTCTCTAAAGAAAAGAGCATGGAGGCTCCTGAAGATACTAACAAAAGATACACCATATGAGACAGCAATCCCACAGCAATCCCAATTAGTTTTAAAATCATGAGCAATCCACTCCTGAGTATCTACCTGAAGAGTGCAAAAACACAAATTCCAAGATTCATATGTACTTCTATTTTCACTGCAGCATTATTTACAATAGCCAAGTTAGGGAAACAAACTGAGTGCTCAGTGACAGAGAAGTGGGTCAAGAAGATGTGGTACATGTACACAATAGAAAACCACTTACATTAAAACAAGAGAAAGAAAAAGAGGAATTCTTGCCATTTGTGATGTGGATAGAGTTGGAATGGATTATGCTAAGTGAAAGGTCTAGAATAAAGGACTTTAGATGCCTTGGTGGTGGGTGTGGTGTCCTGACACATATCTGAGGGAGCGTGAACCTACTCTCCTAAATTATACAAAGTATTATAAGCCATTATTGCCTCATTTCTTTTCCAAAAAAGATATACATAGAGAAAAGGAAGAAATTTTTAGAAAAGTAAATTTGTGGGAACATTTTTTTAAAATCTAGAAGATGGCATAAAAAAATGTACCTCAGATCCTGTCACTCCTCTGCTTGAGTGCCCTCAGTGCATTCCTATCTCATTCAGAACATAAGGCAGTATTCACACATGTACTCTCACACCCCCTCCCCCTGCACACACAGGCACAACACAAGCACACACACATTCAAGCATCTGACTCCTAATTGCCCCATCTTCCACCTGCTTCAACCACAGAGGTCTCCACAATAAATCTCACAGCTGTTTCCCAAAGAGGTATGCTCTGAATTCAGGATCCATGCTGTTGTGTGCTGGTTGAATGTCCTTCCCTCAGATAAACAACATGGCATGCTCTCTCAGCAAATTCATACCTTTGTTAAAATGTTAAAAGACTCTTCTATGAGGTCTTTCCCAACTCTACTATTTTAAATTGCACTCCATTTCATATAGCACTTATTCCTTTTCTCTGCTATTTCTTTCCCCTTGTACAGACAGTAATCTGATACACATGAATTAGTACTTTGCTGTCTGTCTTCCCTCCAGCCTACTTCTACCATTAACCTGGAAGACATGCATTTTAGCTCATTTCATTTACCAATGTCTCTCCAGTATCTAGATCAGTGACCAATAGGTCTTACACTCATGAATATAGATATGTTTGTGAATGAACGGATGTTTTTCTGAGTGAATGAATGAATACAGATCATCATGGAGACTATTTTTTATTGGTGAAAAGGGAATCACCAACTTTCACTACTGCAGATGCAATTAACCAATTTTGATTATGTCTGATGGAAAGTTAGTTTTAAAATCATGAGCTACTTAATTAAGGTTTATTAATATTCCAGGAAAGAAAGCTGGTGGACTTTTGGCCTCTTCTTGCTAATGGGAAAGACAGAAAGGCAATTCCATTAGATTGGGGGCAACAGATATTAATTTTCTAATCCTAAGGCTTCGGCTAAATAGCATCTGAAAGCAAAATGAACCGTAGGATAAGAAAAGGAATAGAATTATAAAACAAGGTATTTGAGGGCCTTTAGCCCAAAGGGTTCTTCTAGAAAGGTTTAGGAGTTTGTTCATCAAATTGAACAACTTCTCAAGCTCCAACCTGTTCTATAAGTTGGTCAAGGAAGTGTTGGCTAGTATTGTGAGAGACAACAGCCATACTGATGGGACCCTAAACCAAGAATTTCCTCTGTAATCTGTATTTAATGCCAGTTTTAGGGGGACTGAAAGCTGCTCATTGACACCTGCATAGAAATAGGTTACTACCTAGAACTTGAACTAAATGTTGCCTTGATTCACTAGACCCATGGGGAGTGAAACATATCCTGTTGCAGCTAGATTTTGAGATAGTTTCACTGGGTCTTCCATGCTTCTAAGACTCTCCATTCCTGCTCCTATTATGGTGCCTATTCATACCTACTTCTATTTCTGGGAGCACTATGAGGCTTCTGTTATAGCTAATGACCACTTTCCTTGTTAACAGGCTAAGCCTTTCCTTACAGAGGCAAAACTAAAATTTTCATCTTGCATCTTCACAGCACCTCTGACTGCATCAGTCCTACAGCAGTTTCAGTGTTCTTAATACACAAGTTTCAAGAGGGAGGCAAAGACCAGAAGGCAGGGACATGAGGACATTCACTATTTTGGAGAGTGCACAGAATTTTCCACATTGAATCTCATGTGTCATTGCTTCCCTCCAAGTTTTAGAGATGCTTCATTTTTACTTCTGACTGAATCTCAGTTGGGAAAGACTACTAACACTGTACATCTGTCTCACTTCCAACCTTGGGATGAGTTGTTATCATTAAAATGCATGTATGCTCCTAGAACAGCCTTCAGGTTTTAATAATGTGAGCAAACATCGCTTAGTTAAAGGTCTCACAGTTACCTCAAAACCAAGCCCATGACTTGGGAATAAGCAAAACCCAGCTCTGGCAGCAAAACTGATATTTCCAAGGTCTTATACTAAAACCCAACTACTTTATTTGCAGGTGAATGGCATAGGTCACCTGCATTGGTTATCTGTTTCTGTGTAGAATGCCATCACTCAAACATGGCAGCTTAAAACTACAACCATGTTGGCTCATGGAGCTCTTCAGTTAGTAGTTGGTGCTGACTACTAGGCAGCCCTTTCACTGGCTTCATCTGTAGTGACAAAGGTGCATGCACTCACCTGACAGCTCAGTGGGGCTAGAGGTACTAAGGTGTCCTCACTCATGTGTGTGACAGTTAGTACTGGTTATTGCCATGGTCATTTTCTGCATGAGATTTCTCATCATCCACAAGGATGGCCCAAGCTGCTTCAAGTAGAAATCTCAGGGGTGTGTGTCTGTGTGTGTGTGTGTGTGTGTGTGAGAGAGAGAGAGAGAGAGAGAGAGAGAGAGCAGGAGCTGTGTAAGGCTTCTTGAGGTAGTTTCAAAAATTGCAACATACTCTCTTTTTTGGATATATATATATATATAATTTTACTTTTTTCAGATAAATTGCACACACACACACACACACACATATATATTTTACATCATTGTCTACCCCCGAGGTTCTTTCACCACCTTATCACCTGTTAACCATCATTTTGCTCTCTTGTGTCCATCCCTCCCCAGTTTTACCCCTCTTTTGTTCTATGCTTTCATTCTGCTGTTATTTTTTAATTTTTCTTGTCTTTTTGTATGTTTGTTTTCCCTATATCCTGTATACAGGTGAGATCATCCAGTATTTCTCTTTATTTTTCTGGTTTACTTCTGCTACCATGATTCCTTCTAGGTATATCCATATTATCACAAATGCATCAGATTTGTCTTTTTGATTGATGAATAAATACTCTATTCTGTAAATATACCACAACTTTCTGATCCATTCATCTGTTTTGGGGCATTTGAGTTGTCTCCATAGCCTGGCTATTGTAAATAGTGCTGCAACAAACATCCAAGTAGAGGTGTCCTTTTGAATGTGTTTTTGTATTCTTTGGTTCGATTCTGAGAAGTGGGATTGCTGGGTCAAATGGTAGTTCCATTTTCATTAGTTTGAGGGTCCTCCACACAGCTTTCCATAGTGGTTGGACCATTTTGCCTTCCTACCATCAGTGTAAAAATGTTCTTTTTTTCTCAACATCCAGGCGAGGACTTGTTGTTGCCCAGTTTTTTGATATGCACCATTCTTACCCATGCGAGGGGGTATCTCATTGCGGTTTTGATTTGCATTTCCCTGATGATAAGTGATGTTGAGCATTTTTTTCTATGCCTAGTGATCATTTATATTTCCTCTGAAGAGAAGTTTCTTTTAAGGTCTTCTTCCCATTTTTGACTTGGCATTTGGCTTCTCTTTTGTTAAGTTGTGTGAGTTCCTTGTGGTTCTTTGATATCAGCCCTATGTTAGTTGAGAGCAAAAATTTTTCCCCATTTGGTTGGGTGTCTGTTTGTTCTGGTTATTTTCTCTTTTGCTATGCAGAAACTTTTTAGCTTCATATAGTTCCAGCAATTTATATTTTTCTACATTTTCTTTGCTTGTATAGATGTGTCCTAGAAGATATTTCTGCAATATAGGTTGTGGAGTATTTTGCCCATGTTTTCTTTACGGTTTCAGGTCTTATGTCCAAGTCTTTTATCCATTTTGTATAGTTATTTGGCAACATGTTATTTGTATTGTATCCTGAATGTACAAGAGTTTTTGTGGGCATATATCATGTGACATCGAAGTAATCATATGTAAAAGCAGCTATGAGAATTCAGTTGTCTTTGTTAAGAATTAAAAAAATTACAAACCATGAAACAATGTACCTTTTTTCTGCTTTCAAAAATATTACTTTTTAAAAAATATGTAATTATACTAATATGTGAGTTTAGTATAACTTTAAATAAATAAATAAATATTTAAAAAATTTCTCAATTTTTGTCTTAAGCACTATTAATATTAATAGCTATAATCCATAAAATAAAAATCATTTTGAAGTTCTCAGTCTACTTTAAGACTATGGAAGAATTCTGAGCACAACATTTTTGAGAACTACTTGGGAAAGAAGAAAAATTAAATTCAAGGGAGGAAAGAGAGACAAAAGGCTGGGATCTGGGGATGGGGATAGTAGTGGCTCACACGTAAGTAAGAACAACAATTTTTTGTTAAAAAAAACAAAGCAAGGTGCAGCAAAATAGAATTTGGTAGAACTGAATGGTGGTTATATTTTTATACCTTTGGAGTATTGAAAATAGTTCACAATAAAAATAAGTCATGCCTTCCCTAAGCACATTATTTAGACTGATAGAAGCAATTACTAGAAATACTAATAACCAAGCCAGATAAGAAGTTTCCATCAGGGTGTGAGACTAGGGGTGGGCGAGTGAGGGTGGAAGATGACTACTCTTCATAGCAAGTTCTTCTGTACCATTTAATTTTCACTATGCACACCCACTACAGTTCCCTAAAAATAGAATCCTCAGAAAAAGTAAATAAAAAGAAAAAAGTGTGAACTACACAAAACACCCAGATGAGAATAAAATCTGTATGGAAATGAAACAAAATTTAATAAGATTTGTGTTAGGTTGTTAATTATGGATGTTTCTTTCATTGCCATTTATGTTGTAATGCAGTCATATTCCTTATTTTTAAAATTAAGATTACTTTGAATTAGTAATATATCAAAAAAGACATATAATGATATTTTTCTACCGGGAAAGAGACTGATTATCATATGGATTCTTTGTGTTCTTTTGGTTCTTTTTATATCAGTAGTTGCCAACCTTTTATGCCTTAAAGACTATGATCATAGATAGATTCTTTTTTCATCTTGTAATCATAGGAGCTTCTCTTTAGAGATACAATTAACTCCATGAAATAATGCAAAATTGATACCATATCATCATCAGAGCATGATAATCAAGCCACTATTTTTTCAGTCTTCTCTTACAATCCTGCTGAATCAAATATTCATTTTTGTATAAAGGATTTGATAATGATCCACAGTGGAGGGTCATGTATTGGGCCCCTTATTATGTATCAGTTCCTCTGACTCTGTCAGTGACAGCTGTTGCTGGATGAAGGCAGAGTCCCCAGAGTCCAGCAAGAGAAAAGGGGTCTCCTGCATAAGTGGCCAACCACCATCTTCTTGAATCCAATCAAAACAGTAAAGGTAGACACACTTGTAAATAAGGGTGACAGCCTGGGCTCCAAATGCACAAACCAGGACCTCTCTCCTGTATCATAAGAAGTACAGAGACCAAGGAAAGATCTAGAAGTTTTATTTTGCTGTGTTTTTAATGGAGAACATCTAAAGGACTCTCAAAATGCAGTATAAACTGAGGGAAGAAAAACTCCCCAAAAAAGGAAGGTGAGCACAAAGGTTTTATATAGCTGATATTTCTATAGCTATGGTCAGATTAGATAGAAAAAAATAATTTCCACTTATGAAATCAGAAGTAAAGAATTTTTGAGGTAAAAAAGGAACACAAGGCACAATAATTTCCCACCATTCCCAGTTAACTCTAAATTTGTCAAAACACAATGACAATAAACCAGGCAGCTTAACACAACAGAAATGGACTCTCTCACAGCTCAGGTAAGGACTCAGAAATTCAGGTGTGAGTGATCAGGTGTCTGCAAGTTGGTTCTTTCTGAGACTCTGAGGGAGATTCTGTTCCACATTTCTCTCCTTAGCTTCTGCTGTTGATAGTAACCCTTGAACTTCCTGGTGTTGCAGCACAGCTTTGTTACTTCAATCTTTGCCTCCTTCCTCACATGACCTTTTTCTTCATCTTGTCTTCCTCTGGTCACTGGATACTCCACCTCCTACCTAAATCCAGAGTTACTTCATTCAATACCCTTAATTAACTACATCTGCAAGGGTCATCTTCCAAACAAGGTCACTTTCTGAGATTCCAGGTGGACATGAATTTGGGGTACACTATTCAATTCACCTCAGACAGTCAAATAAAATACAGTGAGTCCTCACTTAACATCATTCATAGGTGTTTGAAAATTGTTCACTCTAGATGAAATGACCTATAATGAAATCAGTTCCTCAAATAATGTCACTTATTCAATATTGAAAGGGATTCTTTTTTGTTCATCAACATTATAATAAAATGATACTGAATGAAATTACTTGAGGATGCATTATATTGAGTACATGCTTATTCCATCTAGTTCCTGTTGCAAATAAAGGGAAACTGCTTACTTAGGGATACTCTATATTAACAGTACTTCCCAACAAGGAAATCAAATTCTTCTTAAACAAGAAAAATAATTTTTGATGTGTTCTGTCCATATCTCACTGATGCAGCCAAGGATTTACTCATCAATGTTTATCAGACTCCTATACAGTTTTACATTGTGCTGAGTACTATTTACTTAAAATGGAAACAGATTTCACAAGAATCATTACATGTAATAGAATACACTGCTATCTAATTCACCGTCAAATAAACTATAATGCAGTTTTGTTTTGCAAACAGAATTTTTGGCAAGGGGACAGAAGAGCATTTATAAGAATACTAAAACATGCTGCAGTTTTGTTATTGTCATTTAGATGTGCTGTATGTGTGTCAAATAGTCAGGTGACAGACAGATATATGGATACAGACAGACAAGATGAATATCTGGATACATACTCTTAAATCCCATTTTCTCTTCCTGGACTAATGAAATTACAATGCCCACTTTGATATGCTTTGCAGTCAGGTTGGGAGCATATGGATTTCAGCCAGTAGAACTGGAAGAAAGTGCTGTATTGCATTTCTGGGCTTAAAAGAGAATTCCTCCTCCTTCCTGTTCATAAAGATCATGACAGCATGTGCCAAAGGTGACTACAATTCACAGTGAAGAAACAGCTCTCTGAGGACAGTGGAACAGAAACACCTTATAGAGCTACTGGACTGGTAGATAAGAATGGGAGTAAGAAACAAACCATTGATATATTAATCCATTGATTATTCAGCCTAAAATAACATAAGATAAAATTGGCAATGTATTTATTTATTCATACAGTAGGACAGGTACTTATCCTGTGCCCCACTTAAAATCTATGGAAGACTCACTCCCTAGCTAATGATGTTGATGAGGTCATGGCCTAAGGAGAGTAATGTCTTACTGAGCTGCTAAGATGAAAGTTAAAGATCAATATAGATCTATTATATAAGCTCCTACGTTCCTACCCATTAGAGGCTATTCAGATCTTGAAAGGTCTTACATTCAGTCAACTCTCCTGGGAGACACTCCAAACAATCAATAATAGCACTTGTTTGCACCTAGTTGCAGAGTTTGGTTGAATCCATAACTTCTGACTGCCTATGTAATAGGCTCAGACACTTTCACTCAAATCTTTTTTCAAATGGATCTGAGGACAGAATGCATTTCCTAGAATTTCCCTAGGACAGCTAAACTTCTTTAGCTTCTCCTACTCACCAAACTCTCTGCTGCTCCACCCCCAGAAAGCAGCAGAAAACAAAAGGAGAGAGCCAGAACCACAGTCATTAGGTACACAATTCCACTCAAGACAGATTTGCCACTCCTAAAACCACAAAGAAAAGCTTAGAAGTCAGACACCCCAGGTATCAGAGCAGAGGTCTGGGAGTTTTTAGCATACAAGGTTCAGTTCAGTTGCCTTTTCTAGGCACACTTTGGTCACATGATTGTGCTAACTGCATATGACTGTGCCATATTCCATATTTTTGGATAGCTCTATGCTCTCTACTTTCATTTTATTTTTTTAAATAATTTAAAATATAATTTATATATATCTCAAATCTTTGTATCCAGGGTGCACCCACCACCTTCTCTCCCTGCCCACTCCCACTCACCCCCCCACCCCCCATTTGTGTACTTTAGTTTGGTTGTTAGCTTGTTTTGACTTTTCCTCCTGGCCTTTTGTTTGTTTTCCTTATGTCCCATATATTTTATTAGTGAAACCATTTGGTTTCTGTCTTTTTATTTATGACTTGTTTCTGCTAAGATAATTTTTTCTAGGTTCATCCATGTTATCTCAATTCATCAAGTTTGTCATTTTTAACTGATGAGTAATATTTCATTGTGTATATATACCACATCTTTTTCATCCAGTCATCTGTCTTGGGGCATCTGGGTTGTTTCCATGTCCTTGCAATTATAAATACTGCCACAATAAACATCCGAGCACAGGTGTCCCTTATCTACCCACATTGAGGTCCCCTTTGAGTAGATTCCCAGAAGAGCGATTGCTGGGTCAAATGGTAGTTCCATTTTCATTAGTTTGAGGGTCTCCACACTGCTTTTCATAGTGGCTGTACTAATTTACATTCCCACTGGCAAATGTAAGAATGTGTTCCTTTCTCTCCACATCCACGTCAGCACTTATTGCTGCCTGTTTTTTGGATGTGTAAGGTGTAAGGTGTGTAAGTGGCATCTCATTGTGGTTTTGATTTGCATTTCCCTGATTGCTAGTGATGTTGAGCATTTTCCATGTGCCTGTTGGCCATTTGTATTTCCTCTTTGGAGAAGTGCCTGTTTAGTTATTCTCCCCATTCTTTGACTGGACTTCTTGTTTTGTTTTTGCTAAGTTGTGTGAATTCTTTGTGGATTATGTTATCAAACCTTTATCACTTTTGTGGAGGGCAAAAATTTTCTCCCACTCAGCTGGGTTTCTTTTTGTTTTGTCTGTTGCTCTCTTTTGCTGCACAGAAGCTTTTTAGTTTTATGTAGTTCCAGCTGTTTATGTTTTCCTTCTTTTTTTTGCCAGCTGTAGATATGTCCAGAAATAAATTTCTGAAGTGTAATTCATGGAGGGTTTTGCCCAAGTTTTCCTCTATGTATTTTATAGTTTCAAGTTTTACAGGTCTTTATCCATCTGAATAGGTTTTTTATATGGTGTGAGGGAGGTTCATTTTTTTTTTTTTGCATGTCTTGGTCCAGTTTTCCCAGCAACATTTATCTATGAGGTTGTCCTTGTTCCAATGTAAGTTTTTCACACCTTTGTCAAAGATTACTTGAGCATATATGTGTGGTTTTATTTCAGGGCTCTCAATTCTGTTCCATTGATCTGATTGTCTGTTGTTGTACCAGTACCATGCTGTTTTAATAACTATGGCTTTGTAGTATAACTTGAAGACTGGAATAGTAATACCTCCGTTCTCTCTCTCTCTCTTTTTTTGGTCAAGAGGCTTTTTATATTTGAGATCTTTTGCTATTCATATGAATTTCTGTAATTTTTGTTCTATCTCTTTAAAAAGTGACATTGGAATTTTTATAGGAATTGCATTGAATCTGCAGATTGCTTTTGGTAGGATAACCATTTTGATGATGTTAATTCTTTCAATCCATTAGCACAAATGTCTTTCCATTGCTTTTGTCTTCTATCTCTTTTAGCAGCATTTTAAAGTTTTCTTGGTATAGGTCTTTCACATGTTTTGTTAGGCTTATTCCCAGGTATTTCATTTTTTTGGTGCAATAGTAAATGGGATTTTTAAAAAAATTTCTTCTGCTGCTGCTTTATTTTTTGATAGGAAAGCTACTGTCTTCTGTGTGTTGACTTTGTAACCAGCTACCTTACTGAACTGGTTTATTCTTTAGATAGTGGGGAAAACCCATACTGCTTCCTTCACTGCATGGAATTATCTGACAACACATCAGGATCAGAACCAGAGGAGAGGGAGGCCCATGGCCAGAGTAGGGGTGGAGAAGGGCACTGGAGTTCCGAGACCCCCATCTCTTGGGCCAGTCCTTACTAGCTCTCAATTCTCATACTCAAAGGAGTACAATTCAGTCCACAACTCTGCCTGTGGACTTTCTTTCCGTATCATGTTTTTCCCCAGAAGAACTAGTTTACCTGTATAATTTTCCTGAAATTAAGTTAACAAACTTAATTTTTCCTCACAGCAAAATCCTGATACTTTCTTTACTTCCGAGTGACTGCTTTTTGTGAATTTACTCTTTGATCAATACTGATAATCAACACACCTGCTATCACCACTTGAAATTACCTTGTTTTCATATTAGTTTATTCTGTTTGTTTGCTTTCTTTATGAGTCCCCCCCCGCCCCTTTGTAGGAGCATTAGTTTACAAAACTGTATATGATTTAGGGGGATAGGTTCATATGCTACCACCGCACCCCCATCACCCAAGCACCCTTAGCTTTTCACCCTAGACAAATGCACTCCTCCATTGTCCATGCCTCAACTCTCCCTTCACCTCTAGTAAATATTAGCTTATTCTCTCTTATCTGTCTTTCCTTATTAGAATGCCAGCTCTGAATATAGGGGCATCTTTTTCCTCCACTTTCTTGCTAAAGCACAGTAGGTTTCCAATCAATTTTTTTTAAAGGAACTCAAAATTTGGGTGCTAGATACGCCTATGAACTTTTACCTCTGTGCTTCCTCCAAGGACTAGCTCTTTTGAAATCTCCCTCTCCTTCTTTATTCTTCTTCCTTGCCAAAACGGGTTCTCATTGTCTTCAAGTTCAATATAGGTTCTCCTTTTCCAGGGACAGTTCTTTGACATTCTTCTAATAAGGCCATGCATTTGGTCCTGCTCTCTGGTCTCACAGTCCTTACATAGCACTCACATAGTACTGTGTTGTGCTAGGGTGTTCACTTGTTTGATTCCTCCACTGGACTGAGCTACCTTTGGGCAAATAATGATGAATACATTCACTATAAGGATCAAGGTCTGCATCTATGAAATGCTGCCTCATGGGTAGGAACTTGGGCATAAAATATGCTTTTTGGTCAGTATGAATTTCAGATTAATCACATTACACGTTACCAGCAACATTATTCAAATTCATTCTTTTTTCTTTTCTTTTCTTTTTTTGGTAGAAGCTTGAGAGAATGAATACTTCATATGACTCTATGATGAGAGAAACTTAACAAAGAATAGAAACCAGAACAGTGAAGTCCAAAGTCAGTAGTGATGAGAGTTTCTAGAACACAGATTCTAGCGTGAGGTTCCTTAAACTTCTTTCTGATAAGTATTATGAAATATATAATATACAGTGATGTATTGCTTTGATGAACAAACAATGAAGTAATAACTCTATAAAGTCAGTTGATATGTAAAATATTTCACTGTAGAGCCCTTGGGGGTGCTCCAGGGTTTTTTTGTTTTTGTTTTTTCACATCAACGAAAGGATGATATGTGAGCTTAGGAGCTATGCATTAGTGATGGTGTATGAGTATGTCCAGAGGATGCAAAGTCTATTCTAGAACATTTTGCCTTCGCTGCCTTCTTTCTTCCATGCCTACCAGTATTAAGAGCACATCTTTCTAAAGTCCCAATTTGCGGTAATCTTTCAGCCTCAGTGGTGAGATACATGCTAAAATTCCTGAGGGGACTGTGGACGAAATATGTGCAAGACTCATTCTGTATTGCAGACCAGGTAGCTTAATGCATTCTTGGGGAAGCTGAGCCTCAGGTTCCTCACTACAAAAAAGGCTGGACAGAAGTTCTTTTCAAAATAATTGTTCAGAGTTATGCCTTTATGAGACTTTTTGATTGCCATTTACTTGTATCAATCTTGCATATATAGAATCCTGCAGTGGCAACTGAATATTCTTGGGTGGCTTGCAAAATGGTACCATTGAAGAGTGAACTATGAAATACCTCTACTCAACATAAAAACAAACCTAGGGACATCATGGTGAACTACAGCACTGAAGGAAAAATAGATATTAGAGTCCTGCCCTCAAGTTTTGAAGCTATTTCCCAGGCTACAATCTTGGGCTTTTATTCAATGCAGAAGAAAGAAAATGATTAATGATAAAAAAAATTCTAGTACACTGAAATTATTCTGTTAATTAGAAACTCCTAAAGTCTAAAATTCTTAAGAGTTGAAGAAAGAAGGGCCAGACATGGTGGTGCATGTGTGTCAACAGCAGTCTAGGAAGCCATGGCCGGGGCCAGGGATCACGGTTCAAGTCCCTCCGGAGGCACGTAGCGAGACCTAGTTCCAAAAAAATATAGCTGGGCATGGTGATGTGCACCTGTAACCCCGGCTACCTGGGAAGCTGAGTCTGGGGATTGCTTGAGCCCGTGGAACTACGGGCAACGTGAGCCTGCGGTTCCACGGGCAAAAATAGCAAGACCTAGTCTCAAATAAATAAATAAATAAATAAATAAATAAATAAATAAATAAATAAATAAATAAATAAATAAATAAATAAATAAATAAAGTTGCAGAAAGTGAAAGAATGAACTTCTAAAGGTAGTCTGAATTCAAATAGACTTCAGCAGGCAAATACCCTTACTGCCAATTTAACAAACAGGAAAAACAAAATTTCTAAGAGGGATGAAGAAAGAAGGAACTAAGAAAAGTGAGGAAGGAAAGAGTTAAATGAGGAAGGGAGGGAAATGGTAGTTTACTACTTAAGTATTTGTCTTTTGATTTAAGGACAAAAAGAACATTAATTATGATAGAAGTCGAAATATATCATACTAGAGAATTCATCTGAGGGTAAATAAATAAGTATGGAGGAAGATAAAAAGCTTTAAAAGCCAATAAATAATGAATAAGAACCAAAACATCAAAAAATAGGTCAGAACAACCAAAACTGTAACACAATGGAATCTCCCAAAATTAGGATTTCCATTTTTTTTCTTTTTCTTTTTCTTTTTTTTTTTTTTTGCATGAGATAGAATGGTGTGCAAGATTTACCCACATTGCCTTAGGAATGGCCTAGCACCTCTGAATCTCATTTTCAACCCAGCTATCTAAGTCATATCACCATGCTAAACATGCAAATTATTGTTCATAAGCTCCTTGGAACAATACTTATCAGGTTACATTGCAACTAGACTTGGCATTGAATGGGCATCATAAAGTATCAACTGATTAATCCCCTGACAGGAAACAATGAAGATATTGGGCCCCCCACACACATACATCCACATCCTGAAGCTTCAGTTTTAATCAGATATGCTGACTATGACTGCTGGGTCACAAGACACCTAGTGAAGGACAGAAAATGGTCAGGTATCCACTTGACTAGGATCTGGAGCCCAGTTGCTAAGTCAAACTCAGACACGATCTTGCTATAAATTGTCATTCACAGTTAAATTTGTAAATGTTGAATAAGTCAGAGTATCCTCCATAATATCTCACCAATCAGTTGAAGGTTTTAATAAGAAAAGAAAGAAGAATCTACATCACTAAAGAAGAATGAGTTCTGCCAGCAAATTGCCTTTGAATCAGTCAGTCTGCCCTACAGAATTCAAACTTTTCAGTCCCTCACAATCCCATGAGTCCGTTACTTAAAATCACTCAGTCTGTCTCTTTTCTGTTTACCTGTCCATCCATCACCACCCACCAGCTACACGATATACTTCCTGTTTGTTTCGCTGGAGAACAATAATTTATGCAGAAAGTGTAGAATTTACCCTTTCAACCTTTGTTATTAAAGAATCTAGGAGACAGCTCACTTCATGCCACCATCTTGACCTCTGTGAGAAAACTCTAATAACAGAGTCATCACCACCTTGCAAAGAGAGCAGGAGCTGTCAATAAGTTTTCTCTTAAATTCACTGAAAAGCACATCTCTGTTATTTTGCTCTCAATCCTGGCTCTGGCAGACATATGGCAAGCAGAGACTTGAGGCCAAACTGAAGGTCACTACTATCTGGTTAGGTTGGAATATGAGTCAAATGGAAGCTTATTTTGATTTCCTTTCATCGGTGCAAATGATGTATGCAACTGATTTCTCTCCAGAAGGATGGCATGTAATCAGTCAGACAACCAACAGGAAAATTTTATTAGTGAGGAGAAACATAGAAGCTTAGAGAGAAATTTATAGAAAAATAAAGAATTTTCCAGATGACACACTGAACCATGTTGCCAAGATAAGCTCTGTATGAAGGAAATGTAAATTGAAATAAGTTTTTTTGGCAGAGATGCTTAAATGACTTTCTTATGAATGATCAATTGATCAGCATAAGGAGACAGGTTAGTAAGATATATCTAGACATCTCTGACTAGATTTGACTCCTGGAACTTTACAAAATTTGACTTAACTTCTCCAAAGATGACATATATATGAACTAAAATCACATGAAAAGATGTTTATCATCTCCTATTATTAGGAAAATGCAAATCAAAACAATCAGATACCACTTCACATCTGCAAGAGGGACTGTAATAAAACAGTCAAGAAACAAGAAGTGTTGGAGAGCACCTCGCAAGAAGGGAGTCCTTGTATACTGTTAGTGGAAATGTAAATTGGTATAGATATTATAGAAAACAATATGAAATTCTCCAATAAATTAAAAAGCAGGAATTCCATATGATCCAGTTGTCCTGCTTTTGGATATTTATAAAAAAAATCCTAAAAAACCACAATTTGAAGAGATATAAGCACCTCAGGGGGTTAGTGAAGCATCATTTACAACAGGAAAGAACTGGAGACTACCTGAGTGTCTACTGCCAGGTGACTGAATAAAGATGTATAAATACATAATACTAGTCAGTTATAAAAAGTGAAATGCTGCCAAATGTAGCATCATGAATAGACCTAGTGGACATCATGTTCAATGAAATAAGTCAAATGGAGAAAGATAAACTCCATGTGACTTCACTCATATGTGGTATTTAGAGGCACCTACCAACAGATGAGTTAAATAGAGCAAAAATAAGTTTTTCGTCTAAAAGACCAATTTAGTGGTTATCATATAGGAAGGGGGAAGCAATGGTAAATTGGATCAAAGAGTTCCATTCTATGGTGAAAGACAGAACTGGATTTTCAATGGTGAACTTAAAGTAGTATACATAACGTTGACTCACAATGATGCATAACTGGGTTTAAATAATGTACTAACGCATTGGTACTCCATTTAAACAAATAAACAAAATAAATATTTTTGTTGTGGTGGTGCAATTTCTTGTGGGAAGAGGTGATACTGAAAGGCCTTTGCATACACTATTATCCTAAGTTGACCTTAACATACATATGGCAAGAAGTATGGATGAAAAGAAAAAAGGAAGAAGAAAGAGAATCTATGGGCAAGAAAGATGGGGGATAGTCAGCTAAGAGAAATCGGGGACACTATACTGTAGCTCTGGCTTCAAACTCCTCAGTCAGCTAAATGGAGAGGTAGACAGAACTGTGTCCTGGATCTTTATTGTCTTTCTTTGGGAGTTTAAGATAATGAGAGTGAAAGTAACAGTAAGCATTTTCTAGAAATTATGATATCAGATACAACCAAATCTCACAATTTATAAGTTCCATATTTGCAAATCCAATAAGTACTATACTTGCTAAAGTTTATTCATAACTCCCAAATCAATACTCCAACTGCCACGGCATTTGCAGGCATGCACCAGAGGGGAAATATTTCTTTCGTCTAGCAGCAGCATAGCTAGTCATGGTTGAACATAAGCAACACTTCCCTTCTTGTTTTAACTCTTATACAATAAACATGCATGCTCTATTTACACACTGTTGGCATTTTAGAGCTTTTTTTGTGGTTAATAATTCTGCTGTTTGAAGTGACCCTCAGTGATATGGACAAATTCAAGATGGCATAATATATAAACATAATAGAAAACTACTCAGTAAGGAGAAAAATTCATGCCATTTGTAGCAACACAATGGAACTGGAAGGGGTTATGTTAAGGGAGCTAAATCAGAAGAAAAAAAGATAAATAATGATGGTTTCACTTATATTGTGGAATCTAGAGAAACCAATGAAAAGATGACAGACAAACTGTAAGACTTGTCCTTGAAAGCAGACCGTAGATCAGAGACACTCAGGAGGGCAGAGGCAGTGCCAGGAAGAGGGGAGAGAAGAGAACAGAGTGCAGAGGAAGGTGGTGGAGGATTGTGGGTGCTTTGGTAGTGAGAAAACTATGATGACCACACCTGATAGGAAAAAGCCCTATGTTGTAAAAAATTAAAAGGGGGTATTTAAAAAGTATAGAGATAAATAAAAATAAAAAGAAATGGACAAATTCCACAAAACATACATACTACTAAGAATAAACCATAAAGAAATAAAGAATCTGAATAGACATTTAACAAACAATGAGGTTGAATTAATAACCCAAAACCTACTAAGAAAGAAAAAATCCTGGACTAGGTGACACCATGGGTGAACACTACCAAATGTTTAAAATGTTCCAAAATTTGAAGAGGAGGGGACACTTTCTATGAGGCCAACATGGTCCTGATCCCACAGTCAGACAAAGAGATTCTGAGAAAAGAAATCACTGGAGCCAACATCTCTAAAGAACACTGACGCAAAAACCTCAACGATATCTCAACTGGCAAATTAAATATAGATAGTCACATTTTAAAGAATTTTATGCCAGGCACAGACTATTGGGACTTATTACTGGAAACCAAGAATGGAAGATAAAGTTCAACATCCAAAAATCAGTCAATGAAATAGACCACAGTGACAGAATAGGGGAAATAAACACATGGTGAGATCAATAATGAGAAATAACATTTGAATCACTGTCATCCCAACAATTCAACCCCCATCATGATAAAGACATTGATTAAACTAGAATGAAAGAGCAAAAAAGTAAAATAATAACATAAAAAGACTCCCAAGGTGAGCACTGAGTGCTGATTAGGTTTTGTCAGTGAAAAAAAGCCTCTAACATACCTTATGGAGAAAGATGCGAGCGTGAAAGAAATCTTCAATAGAAATGAGTTACACTGCTGTTAGCTATCAGTTTAGTGCTAGTGAATCACTTGACAAAATATTTATATAAAACATTTGACAAAATATTTATATACAGAATTTTTTTCCATTTGCCAAAGTAAACTTTTATTTATAAGACAAAAATTGGCTGAGGAAATGTTTCTCTTTAGGATGACAGAATAAAACTATAGTTGATGGAAAGGATGCTATTTTTTGGGTGGTACCCTCTCCTGCAAATTAAAGGTAAAGTACTTGCATCTCACACTGGTGAGCATGGCCCATATTTTTAAAAAAGTGGCAACAGCAAATGCTGGCAAGGATGTGCAGAAAAAGGAACTATCTTGAATGGCTGGTGGAAATGCAAACTGGTTCACCACTATGTGGAGGAGTCTTAAAACACTAAAACCAAATCTCCTATATGGTCCAGTGATTCCACTCCTAGGAACCCACCCAAAGGATATCAAAATACTAATTAGAAAGGAAACTTGCATTCTTATATTTACTGTAGCACTATTTACAATAGTTAGGATTTGGAAATAACCCAAATGCCCCAAAACAGATGAATGGATCAAGAAGATGTGGTATATAGAATGGAATACTACTCAGTGTCCATAAAAGATAAACATTTTGTCATTTGAGGCAATGTGGATGGAGCTGGAAGGGATTGTGCTAAGTGAAATAAGTCAGAATGAGAAAGAAAAATATTGATGGTTTCATTTATAGCTGGAATATAGGGAAATGGAAAAAAGGGTCAGGGAAAAGGCAGAATTTGCAGGCAGACCATAGATCTGAGGCAGCCAGCAGGGCAGGGGGAGACAGAGGGGCCATAACTAGAAGGAAGAGCACAATGGATTATGTCACAAATCACAGGTGCTGTGGTGGTGGGAAAATTATGGGAGCTACACTTGAGGATAAATCAAATATTGTACAAAAATGAACAGTGATGTTAGAAAAATTGTTGAAGATTTGCTTTTATCCACATGGTTATTACTTTATAAAATGGACATTTTGAAAATAGCCAGTGGCTATTTCTGGATATTGTTAAAGATAAAATATGAGACCATAAGTTTTAAAGTTGTCTTGAAACAAAGACTCATGTAAAGCTAGATTATGTATTGCTCAGTTGATGAAAATGTGACAAATGGCAGGATCTCAGCATATATTTTTCTTAGGAGTGATGCTTCATATTCCCTAAGTCAGTGTCTATAGTGACTTTGTATAGTTACTAGAAATAAAAAGAACTGAGTGAATTGTCATTATTCTTTTTTCTTTGATTGTGTTTGTTGTGTTGTGTTGGTTGATTTGTTTTTGTCACTCTAATCCTGGTCTTGGTGCTGGAGGTCAATGGGGCAACATTCAGGGATCACCAGCTCAGTCCATAGTCACCATGGGACATAACTCCTGCAAACAGTGGGAACTGTCCATGTTTTGCACTTGTTCTCTTACATCACCCCTCTCAATAACTCCATAAGGTGTGAACTTTCTTAACTAAGACTTCCGAATTAAGATAAAGAGTTTTAGAGGGTTTAGTGACTTTGCCCAAAGAAATTACTGGAACCAGGACTGAAATCTAGGCAGTCTGACAGTGGTGCTTACCTGTATGCCCTGAGATCAGCCTAGACCACTTACCATTCTATACCTACCTAGCGTGATGGAGGATCTGGAATGGGGTTGGGAGGACAAAGATTGGTGAGCAGCTGTAGGCACTAGACCAGGTCTTCTTAACTCTACCACAGGCCCCTTTGGGAGACTAAGAAAGACCCTGAACTCTCTCCTAGAACATTTTAATCTCTTAAAAAAAAGGGCCTAGGATAATTAAACAAATCAATTTTACAAAAATGTACTTATCAAATGACTTAACTTCTCTGGCACAATATACTATACTTAATGAATTGAGTAATAAGAACTTGCAGAGTTCCTATAATTTTCAAATCTGAGTAGAGGAAACAGTAAGTATTGCAACAGGATGTAAGAATGTCATTTTTATTGGTGACAAAGTCATAGTTTCTGAGCATAACACTATAGTATTTGCAAATACCCAAAGGAAAGAAATGCCAAACTTCACTTAGTTGGCAAAATAGACACTACCTTCTACTTCTCACTCCCCCACAGGAAAGTTCCATTGCCTATGAATTGTTTCTCCATCCACTGAGGTTCAGAGTAAGAAACCTTGGGGTAGGGGTAGGTTTGTGCATGTGTGTGTGTGTGTGTGTGTGTGTGTGTGTGTGTATGATGTTTTATGATTTAGAAATCACTTTTTTTTTAAAATCTTAACTGGTCCATCAGGGGATGGCATCCTTCATAGTCTAGTACCCTTTTAGTCTTCTGTCACTTAATTCACACCACAGGGTGTGAAAAAATAGATGGATTTGGGTATGAGCAAGGCATGATTTTCTACATTTTTAACACTTATGATCTGAGATGGCTTCTGAAATAGCACTAAGTGTATAGTCAGAAGAGCTCAAAGGTTGCTAAGTCCTTCTTTCCTAGCTGTGAGGTGAGAAAACAATCTCTGAAGATACACACACATTTCACAGCGTTGACAGTCCCTATAAATAAAAACTTCAACAAATAATCATCTCTGCCAGTGGTCTCAACTTATAGTCACTTCAAGTTCTTATCAGCATCTTATAACAAAGACTGACATTTTTTCAACAACAGCAGTTTCTGTGGACTACTATAAACATAAAATTGGTATAAATATGAGAGGAAGAAGAATTCTTTGAGTATCAGAACCTCTAAATGGGAAGACTGTACAGTAAACTACAATTCTGGGATTCAGTTAGATTAGATTTTTCAGCAAAGTGATGAAGGCAATTGTGGTGTGTGTTAAACCTTCCAAGACAGGAACAAGCAGTGAGAGTTGATTTATTTGTCCTGATCACAATCTTAGACTGGGATAGGCATATTAAAAGGAAAGTCTGGCTTAGACAAATTTAATATGATTGCATATCATCCTTCCAGTCAACCTGAGAACAGGAACAAACTTAATAGAATCACAAGCACTACCCTTGCATCACCCTGAACATGAAATAAATTGGTAACAAGTAGCCAGGAAAATTAAATTCCACAAGTCTGCAAACACAGAGTTGCCTGTGGCATGGAAGCTTGGAGAGTTCTGCAAAACACAGCTTTAAAATAAATAAATAAATAAATAAATAAAATGGAATGTGAGCTGGTGCACATTTGCCTCTCTTTCCTTAAACAAATAAATTGGATAGGTCTAGGTTGCTTTTATTGAGGAATTTTGGAGATAGTATAGAAAAAGATTCACATTCCAGTGATTTTTAGCATCACAAAACAATAACAGTGGAGTGAAAACAAAAGAAATACATTTTAGAATATTTCAGTTAGGTCAGCTATGAAGGCAAGCAATCCAATATTTTACCCCCATAGGAAAGGGAAAGAGAAACAGGAATCAGTCTGAGAACTAAGATGAAGGTTTTGCTCCCAGTGCATTCCACCCTGTCTGTCAGAACTGGAAAAGGAAATCCAACAGGAAGTACTTCAGGAGCCATGAGTTTGAGGGAAACTAAGAGCAGATGTGACAGGGGACGCCTGGGGCACAGGTGAACTGCCAACAGCAGTTCAAAGTGAGTGCCATCCCAGAGAACATAGAGCGGGGGAGCGGGGAGCGGGATGGGGCTGAATTTGCTGTGCTCAGAAACTCTTGCTAAGCAAACATCACTGCTTAATTAAGTGCAGAAATGAGGAAAGCACTTCCCTGTGAAGTCTCATGGAGTGACCAGCACTTCCATGCCACCATTTTGGCATTTTCCTACAACTCTCTGTAACTTTTCTATAACTGCCAGTTCAAGAATCCAATTGAACACCTCCTATCCACTGAGATCTTACATTATTTTTTAATAATTTGCATTTCATCCAAATCAGAACAAGCCCTAGAGAAACATTCATATCACCAAATAGTTACAAAAGGGATTTTCAAAAGCCCTATCAGCTGTCTGTATTACCATTACTGATAGAAGCAGCAGCAGCCACTTATACTTTCATGGGAATTTATTTTCATTTCAGCTAATGAGTAAGAATTAAATGTGCACAAGGCAGAGTACAATTCTTCATGTAATCAGCACTGTGCAGGTGAGGAAACCCAAGGAGTGTGACATGGTTCTCCTGGACCAGCACATGACCCATTGAGCCAAGCCTCGTAACTTCTGTAAGCTTCAGAGACTGGCATGGAGTTCTTTTAAGGGTCCTTTAAATCCTAAGCATCTGTGAAATACCCTAATGAGGCAGAAACTCAAGGAAATGTTTTCACTAGATGTAGAATAGGAAAAAGGAAATTTTTCTTTGATATGAATAGTCATTTCATCTTAGAACAAGCTGATGACCTAATCTTCTTATCTGGAGATATGCAGTATGTCATATATATTTGGGTTTAGGTTTTGCCGGATTCTGAAGTGGTCAACAACTTGAAGCTTCACACTGGGCTTGCAGGAAATACCTTGTAAAACTTTTCTTGAAAGGTCTCAAGAACTTCAACTTTTACCATTGTATCCTTTTAATCAATGCTAAAAAAAAATCTTAGACTTTCTGCTAATGCTTCCTTCCTTACAATCCTTCTAGATAAATTACCCTTATCTAAAGATTATTCTATGATTAATGAGTTCCTATCTTAATACTTGCTGAATAAGTGAGAGTATAATTCAAGAACTCTAAGAACACCATTTGAAAATAAGAAAGAAAGGAAAGGCATTATGACTCCTGTACGATGGGCATGAAACAGGTACATTTATCAGAAAACTAAGCAAGAAAGTTATATTTTATTTAGCAACAATTGCAGAAATAGAAGACAAATCTGCCAAAGTTCAGAGTCAAAATACCATTTTTTCTTATAATTTTGTCTTTTTTTTCTTTTCTTTCAAAATTATTTTAATCTTACTACTCACATGGTGATCCATTTTCCTTATTGAAAATGAAATTTCACTATACATGGGGATACATTCGTATCCCCAATGCAACTTCCCTTCATCATCTCCTAAGAAAACAAAGACTTTGTTTTTTGAGTGTTATTACCACCTCCTAAAAATTCACCACTGTATATGCACATAGAAAATACACTGCATTTTTCTGTGAATCTTATTACATTTATTGTTGCTATTGCATATCATTCTGCAGCTTGGTTTTTAACCAAGAAATATTTTTGAGAGATATCTATTTTGAAATGCAGATAGAAAATAGATAAAAAGATAGATTTAGTCATTCCTTTGAATATTGAGTTTCTCATTGTAGACATCTTCTACATTTATTTATTCATCCTTCTATTCATGGACATTAGGTTGTTTCTAAGTTGTTGCTATTATAATAATATGGAAAACACTCTTATTCTACATATTTATGTGGCTATGTTTGCATTTGTCTAGGATATCTAATAGCCAAGTTTCTAGACCCTGCTAGGTTCTACCAAGTCACCTACCTGCCTTGGGAGCTAAAACCATTTAGCATTTTAGTGCAGGAGAATGTCTTTCCCTAGCCTTGCTAGGGATTTTTCATATTCTTACGCTGCTAAATATTTTGTAGATCTGATGGGTAGGAATCATACATTAGTGTTTTAATTTGCACAGTCTTTGTGAGTGAGCAGAACATCATTCTACTTATTAACAATTTCAAATTTCTCCTTTTGTGAACTGAATGCTTACATTTCTCCTTTTTCCATATCTTGGTTTATTTTTTTTTATTACTTGTGGATTGACACTCTATATATTCTTCCACTATGTCTTACGTGATACGAAAGTCTAAAATACTAATGTAGCTGCATCTAATAGTATTTTCTCTTTATTTATTGTGAGCCTTGCAGTATATTTTAAGAAGCTCTTTATAATTCAAGATAGTGGCAGCTATTCTTTCATACATTTTTTCTGATAACCAAATTTTTTTTGGTTCCTTAACCAAAAAATATATTGCATATTGGTTGTGGATGAACTCTAATTTTATTTTGTATCCTATGAGTCATTCATTGGAAAAATCTATTTGTTGAATTTGTTAAAAATGGAGATACATCTTCATTTCTAATATTATTTTCTAATAAAAGGACCTAGGGCTTCTGGGGAAAATGACTGATCATAAGGAAGATAACTTACAAATTTTGCCCAAAGCACCTTGTAGTGCCAGGAAGTACTCAAATAAACAATAACAATACTCAAACAATAACAAAACTCTCACACGAAAAGATGGAGGTAAGTCAATGTAACACTAAGTGAAAGAACTCTCAAGGTCAGAACTTTGCCAAGATCAGAAACATTTGAGCAAATGTTTTTGGGTTGTAAACCAAAGTCTAAAATAAATATGGGTCTATACCGATAAAAACAAGTAATTGAAAACAAACTAAATAAATGACACTTCTCTTTTAGAAGAAATCCAAATGATTTATTTGTTTACTCTACCTGCAAGAAGGTGGAGCTCTTTAAATGTGAATTGTGCATAGGAACGTCCTTTTAAAGAGGATAGGTTGGAACTGGGGGGAAAGAATAACTTTACAGAGGGGACACCAGCCAAACCTCAGCCAGGTGATCAAGGCCAATACCATTAGTGACCTGCCATGGTGGCAGCAAGTACTCTTTGACATGTGATGATGAAATGCCCTCTCTGGTCTTCCTCTCCAAACGTCATTACCCCAGTATGATGGTGAGAAAAGCAACAGATGATTCCAACTTGGAGACAGTCTACAAAATATCTGCCCAGTCGTCCCCAAACAGCCAGGTTATGCAAAACAATGAAAGCCTGAGCAACTGTCATAGCCAAGAACAGTGTAAGGAAAACATGAGGACTAACTAATGTTTCCTGGGTAGGGTGGTAGAACAGAAACAGAACCTTAGGGAAGAACTAAGAACTAAGGAAGCATGAATAAAGTATAGCTTTAAAGTAATAATTATGTCTGCATTGTTTCATCAACTGTGACTAATGCACTAATATATGATGTTACTAATAGGGGAACAGGGTGTGGGGTATATGGGAACTCTGCATACAAATTTTCATAGCTTTTCCATAAATTTATATGTATCCAAAATAAAAATCTTACTTAAGAAAAATGAAGAGATGCAAGACTCTTTTCAAGCACTGACATAACTAATAAAATGGTTGAAAACCTCCCATGAGGAGCTTAACCAGCACCAGGCAATGGTTGGTCCTCCTATAAGATGGGTCCTCATGTGACTCTTGGTGCTTGGAATAAGCACTCTAATTTAAACTGGTTTTTCTCCCTTCCACTGCTCTTCCCAGACCTTCAGAAATACAGGACAACTAAATGATGAGAATCAGGATGGCAGATGATGGATATATCAAAATGAATAATTATTCAGCATTTCCCCTAAGGTGAGAATCAATGAACTCACTCAGGAATTTGTGTGTGTGTGTGTGTGTGTGTGTGTGCAGCAGAATGAAATTGATTGGTCACCTTCATCTCTGAAGTCTTTTCGTCTTAATGAGAAGATTTCTTCAACGTTAAGAAACAGAAAAAAATGACATACACTGGTATTATCTCTACAGCATCAGTCATACTCCTCTAATCTTTATCACATCAGTTTCCTTGAGTGTAAAATGGAACCATCACCCACCTGTTCACCTGTCAGGGTTACTGAAAGGAACAAAGGACTAGCTACGTAAAGACAATAAAGACAATACAAATGAAATACAAATGAACAATAAAAATGAAAGCTTCCTGTGGCATGACTAGTGACAAGGATGACAAAAGTCATTCACTCAATATTGGAAATCCAGTGTCTGATATCTGTGGCATGAATAATTGAAAAGCATGTATTGCTGTCTCATTGCTATTCTCCAAAGCTTATCCAGTAAGTATTGTTTGTTTATCAGATGGTATTTGAGGAGAAAGAGGCCATCTGCATTGTTAGTTTTCCCTATTACAATAAGAAACACATTCACAAGCTAATTTAGGGTCTTAATATAGCACAAAGTGTGATGAAATCCTGAAACTGTACTGGAGAGTTATGGAGAAAAAAGAACCCTCATATACTGTTGGTGTGAATGTAGACTGACCCAGTCATTATGAAGAAAAGTGTGGTGCCTCCTCAAAAAACTAAAAGTGGATCTACCATATGACCCAGCAATTCCACTCCTAGTTATCGAGCCAAAGAACACAAAAATACTAATTGGAAAGGAATCTGCATTCCTATGTTTATCACCACACTATTTACAATAGCAAAGATGTGAAAACCACCTCACTGCTCCAAAATAGATGAATGGATCAAGAAGACACCATACACACACGCACGCGTGCACATGTGCGTGCACACACACACATAGAGGAATAATACTTGGTCATCAGAAAGATAAAGTGCCATTTGTGGTTGGAGCTGGAAGGAATTATCTTCAGCAAAATAAGCCAGAAGGAGAAAGATAAATTCCAGGTGGTATCATTTATAGGTGGAAAATAGAGAAACCAAAGAAACCAAATAAAGAGAAAGACAAAGACAAACTCTAAAACCAACACTTGAAAATTAACCATAGATTAAGGTATGTAGCAAGGAAGGAAGAGGGGGAAGGGTGAAAATTGTGGAGTGGGAAGTAGGAAGGAACATATTGGACTATGTGGATGACTATGGACGCTTGCATATGGCAGAGCTAAGGTGAGCACATGTGAAGGAAGAAACCCTATACTGTCAATGTAAAACAATAGTACTTAATTAAAAAAAATCCTAAATATGCAAATACTTTGAAGATAGCAGATTTTTGCCTTGCTGCTCATTTTGGTCTAGAAGGCCAAGCAAAACATGCATCACCCTCAAAAGAAAATGGTTAGATCTCAGGTCTTTGTTATCTGGGTACAGATGCTAGGGCCCAACTTCCCAATCTGGACTTTAATTTCAAGAAACCATCCTCTGTAAGGATCAAGTTCTCTGTACTCCTGCCTTCTAGTTTAACACTTGTCCCTTGTCTTTGTCTCAGCTAAATGAAAGTACTAGTCCTGTAGGGGAATGTCATTGTCAACACCAAGCAATAGCAGCCATCCTCCCTTGAAGGTAAATACAGCAACCACAGCCCAAGGAAGCACAGCTCACAGCAGCAAATAAAGAAATTAGCTTCCCCAACAACTCCTCACCCATTCCCGCTTGTCCCCCACAGGCTTTAACAAAGGTCTCACTGCAAAGTTTCATTTTTAAGCTTGATAATGTGCTAATTCACTTTTCCACTAAAGAAATCAGAAACAGCTGGATTTTCACATTTCCATTTACACAGAATTCAAACATTTCTTAGCTTCTGTTCCATTACCGTTTTTGGTCACAGAGGGGCACTCAACAGTTGCTTTTGTAGACGAATCCAGAAATTGATAGCATGTCTTATACAGAGCAATGGCTTGTAAAACCATCTCCTGTTTGGTGTAGTGGGGCTTCCCACATCTTTCTTAATAATACCCTATGGCATTAGTTCCAGGGCCAAGCACATCAAGATGTCAATAAATATATTTCCAATTTCAGACAGCCTTGCTAATCATCAATATGTACTGCTGCTGCCAAAAACTGGGGGAAAGGGTAGGATCTTTTCATGTTAATGACAACACCAGACCTAAATCTGCAGAAAAATCAAAGTGGAAGGTAAAGACTTAAATTCGCTCTTGGCTTCAGAGTTGGACTGCAATCCTAATTAACTACATATACTCATATTAAATCAGGAATAGGAAGCTGTTTTCCACCAACAGAATGAAAAGCAGCCCATGTTTTCTACTATTTGCTTCCAAGAATTTATTACTTGGAGCCTTTGCCATTCACCATAAGCACTTAAAAAGATCTGAAAGATTTGCGAGGGAGATATTATAGTTTCTGTGATTGAAAGAATATTTTGAGTGATTTTATAAACAAAAAGCTTAGCTAGGAAAATGGTCACATGTGGAGTGAGTGAATAGGGCTCTAATTTAAAAGGGATATCCTACCCTAAATGTTGAAATGTCCCCATGAATTCATTCATTTTAACTAATCTTTAACTTTTGCCATGTTTGGTACAGTGATGCAGCATTGGGACCAGAGAGAGCAAGATGCTCTCCTGTCCATGAACTTTAAAATCTGGACAGGAAATTCAAGCAAAGATGCCATACGGTTGTGCACACACACAAAGCTCTACAGGAAGCACAGAAGGATTCTACCCTGCACCCCCATGGCAGAAAGAATTCTGAGTTGGGTGCTGGAGGACAAAGTCTCAGTAGGCAGTAGAGACCAGAGATGAGGTAGCCTGAGCAACGCAGGCATTGCAGACAACAAGCTGAACAAGCAAAGACAGAATGTAGGAATGCCGTTGGCATGCCACAATGACAGCAAAGAGAGCAGGGGAGTTCGGGAGCAGACGCCACATACGAAATAGCAGAGACATGACTGGCATGAGCCAACATAAGGGATGTAGGCTGTGCCACTTCTAAGAAGGAGCCCCTGGAAAGCATGGCACAATCAAGAGATGTGATCAAAACTGTTTTGAGAAAACTGCTCTTGCAAGATGCTGAATGGATAAGCAACCTTCAGGAGATGGATGCAGGACAACAAGTTCTGAAACCCTTGAAAAGGAAAGTCAAGAAGAGTATGTTCATAACCTCTGCCGTGACTGATCATTTGGTATTAGTGCTAAGATGTTCCAGGAGTGCTAAGATGTTCCAGGGCTCACACTCTAAGTCAGCTGTAAATCGGACTCAGAGTGGAAACGGTAGTAACCTATTCAGGACTCTACTTAGATCAGTGGCACTCAAGGCAGGGAGCTATACATATACCAAAATCTCTAATGCTATACAGTAAAGGGAATCCTGAGACGATAACAGCTGCCATCTTTCTTGAGTATTTGTCTAATTATCTTATTTAACTATCAATAATCTTACAAATTAAGTATTATAGGCCCCATCCCATAGATAAAGAAACCAGTAGCCAGAAGTTTGAGCCTTTCTAAATATGTGCTAAATGACTTATCATTCATGAACAACAAAAATGGTCATTTAAGGACACATCAACAAAAAAATGCATTTTTTACTATCAGTAGATATTAGATTTTTAAATTTTTTTTTAATTTTTTAAATTAATTTTTAAATTTAATTTCCCCAGCTTTATTGTGAGATGGCAATGCATAAAAATGACACATATTGAAGGTGTAGAATGTGATGTTTTGCTAAATATATATAGTGTGAAATGATTACTACAACCAAGTTAATAGTTGTATCACCTCATGTAGTTACTCCACATGATGAAAGCAGGTATACAATCTAGTATTGTTAACTTCTGTCATCATGCTGTCCATCATATCTCCAAAACTGATTCCTTCTGTGTAAAAGGAATAACATCCCCTCACTTCCTTCACCCTTGCCTCTGAGCAATGACCACCCTACTTTGCTTTTACAAATTCAACTCTTTCAGATTCCATATTTGATAGCATGCAGTAGTGCTGCAGTGTGGCTAGCTATTTCTATAAATCCTGCTCATAAAATTGTCTGATACAGTAGCCACTGGCCATCTGGGGTTATTTATATTTAAATTAATTAAAATTAGCTAAAATTTAAGCTTCAGTTTCCAATAACTCTTGCCATATTTAAGCACTCTCATGTGGCTACCAGGTTGGACAGTGCTGAAAGAAACCACTTTTGTTACTACAGAAAGTTCACTATTGCAGTGTCGTGTGGTTTTCTGGGGAAATACTTCCCTAAGTTGAAAGAGCTGCTGCAGCTGGGCATAGACTCTCCTTCAAAGATCCCTCCATATCCCACTCCAGTTACATCACATTAGTTCAGCAAAAGATGGCCTCCTGTTTGTTCTCTAGCAGGTATAATACTCATTATTTGTGAGGGACACGATGCAAAATGAAACATGAATTAGAGGTTGAGTTAGAGCAGGAATAATAGATTGATCAGCTATAATCAGATGCTGTCATGTTTGCAACGCATGACAAAACACTGGTCTCCACAATATGCAAGGCATGGGAAGTAGAATGCTGACATTGTGGTATTTTTACATAAACGATTAAAGAAGCAGTTTAAATGGCTGAGTCTATGTCAACGTGGATCGGTCACAAAATCAAAATATTGAGGGAAAAATTAAATTGCAAAACGATGTTTATACTCTGATACATTAAAACTTAAAGGCACAGAATAATGACATACAGTTGTAAATGCATGCATCTAGCCTTCATGTTTACTGTTCAATTGAAAACAACTGGAAGCAAATTAGAAGCAAATATGCACGTTGCCAGTTGCTCACCCCCAACTTGGACAGGTCTATTTCTCAGAAGAAAAGAAGGATGTGAAGGCACACACAAAGAGAGAAAAAGAAAATCCACACTACGGTGGAGGGAGAGATGGTACCAACACAGAACAGAAAGGGAGGCCAAGTTCATTGTTGCGGTATGAAGATCGAGGAAGGATGAAAGTGTTAGTGACACCAGAGATGAATCACAAGACACAAGTAAGGTGGGAACAAGCCCCAGAGCAAATGTCAGAATCAGGAAACAGCTCAGTGTCTGGAGAGCTCTCACAGCCATTCCATCTGCTGGAAGCAGAGCAGAGAGGTGACTGTGGAGAAAGAGTGCAGAGGTGGTGAGCTTCTAGAAAACCCCTTTGAAGGACTTCCCCCAATACCTGGTCCCTTGCCTGTGGGCAATGGGGAGCTACTGATGTATTTCAGGCTGTAAGAGGGCAGGACTGTCTCAGCAAAGACCATCGTTCCAGGGTTTATAGGTTTATAAAGACTGTGCTCCCATCTGCCCTTCTGACAGCAATCACACAGCCCATAAGCTTCTGGACAGTTGGTAGGTCAGGAGAGGATAAGCTAAGGAAGACTGGAGAATGCCTCATGAATTAATCAAGGGTTCACTCAAATGTCACTGCACAGGTGTCCCTGGAATTAACCTCCAAACAGCTATACCAGTCATTTCCTCTCTGCCCCACATTCACCCTTTCCCCTGCTGTGCCAACAGAGGAAATGGATTCATTGAAGTATGTCTCTTTTGCAGTGAGTGCAAGGTGAAGCTTTTTCAGGACAGGCTACTAAGAGATCCTATGGAAGGAAGGGACTTCTTGCTGGGCTTTCGGGGTTGCACCATCCATCCAGAGTATGATTGTTAGGGCATGGAGGGATGAGGTGTCCTGTCTGTCCTGGTGTACCCCAGAACACCAGATTCCTCTGCAATCTTGTGGCTGTGACTCAGTCTAACAGTCTCCTTTCTACTGACCTACAGGGACTTACCTGCACCAAAAACTTGATTCCCTGCCCCTACCTGTCCCATCGATGCAGTCTTATCTCCTGTACTCCTCCCAGCACAAACATTGGGTGCATGAGGTCTCCTGCCTACCTTTGACTTCACTTCCTCAGTGCATCTATGCAAACTTCAGGTAGCCTGTGCTCTGGAAGGCTGCTTCTGGCTTGCTTGCAGACTGCAGACCACTTCTAGTCCTAACAAACCAGCAAACATCTCTCCCACCGCAGGGGCTACAGACAAACCTTCTCCAATGAGGCATGCCCCCAAGCATTGTGTAGGGACCTCCACCATGTCTGAACCTCCACCCAGATTTGTCCTTCCTTGGGAAGCTTCCTTGACTTTAAGGAACCCTGTGCAGTTCTTATACATTAGATTTATATATTTTGATCATAGCTTAATAATTTTTATACTGAATTCCCCTATTTTAATAACTGTGCGACTTCTGTCTTCCAACTGGACCAGACTGGTATCATAGCTTTTAACCTATCCTTTTATATACATTTACAAATTTGGTGACATCTGTCTCCCCATCAGACTGAGTTTCTCAAGGGGAGAGTCATCTCTTATCCCAGGGAAGGAGGAAAAGAGGATACTGGATGCCAGACAAAAAAAGCATTGCAAGGACATTATTCTTGGCAAAATTCATCTCTGTACATCAAGAGAGAGAGTCAAGAGAGATGACACCAACACCTTCTTGACCATGGGAGTGACTTATCCTGGAATGCTGGTATCTTATTCAACTTTAAGGCAGTGAGGAGCACCCAGCACCCTATTCACAGCAAATGGCTAACCGAGCATTGCTGTAAGCAATGGTCTATCTGGAATAGAATCACGTCCTTCCATAGCAGTGAATACACAACTATAGTTAATGTTATCTAGCTCTTCCTCTGAAACCCTGGACTTCCCAAGGCATGGAAAGTCTTGAGAAGCAAGCTAACTAAACCAAAGTATGGTCTTACTCTGTGTATACCTAATATTCATGTGGTATCGTATAAGTAGACATGTTTAAAAATATGGCCTTTAAGTTTCCCTGGGGAAAAAAAAAGCTCTGAAGTCCCAAAAGATCAAGGAATAAGTGTGACCAGGGGGAGCAGAACCAGGGGCCACCAGCCCTGAGGGCAGTATGGCTTAGACTTAAGATCCTGGGCACCAGGGTACCTGCTATGAGTGTCAGGTTCATTGTCATTTCCCCACTACCTGATGCTTAACTTCTTTAGCCATGCTGAGCCCAGTTTCCCCACCTTATTAAAATGGGATGAGACTACCTGCTTGCTGTCAGTATCCAACAAGGGAAAGCAAGTAAGTGCCAGTCAGCACAGAACAGGGAAGCTCACCCTAATCTCCAAAGACAGTGAGTCAGTAGCAAGCACGGTAGAGTGGCAGGTACCCAGGCAAATTCCAGATGTGGGTGGAAAGAATTCAGAGGCTAAGATGCTTAACATGTAGCAACTAAATGCCTTCAGGTGATATATTCCAGAAAGGGACTATTTTGACAAACAGTGTGAATCTGCCAGGAAGCCCCAGTGTCCCACAAATCCTTATCTTCTCCCTTCCACCGAAGATCTTTGCTAGCTCACTCTTTCTCAGCTGAACTGACTATACATGTAAGTTCATATTTGATAGACTGCATACAGGAAGAGTCTGTGTGTGTGTTGTGTGGGTGTGGGTGTGTGGGCGTGTGCTGATAAAATGCTCCACTTGCTCAAAGATGACAGTGAAAGGCCCACAGGTAAAGACAATTCAATTTAGGTCAAAGAGTTTGAAAGCACTAAGCCTTCAAAACAAAGTGCAGATAAGGAAACTTCATTTGTCTCCCTCTTCTCTCAGACTTTTCTAGTCTTAAAGTGTCCAGAAAGAAATGTTGGAAGATATGCCACAGTGCAGGTGGGAAGCAGTGATGAGGAGGCAGCAGATGTTGGATTTAGCAGAGTTGTTGGCCACATCTGTTCAGGCCATACCTCCTGTCCTCACAGACAGCGGCCCAGCCCCCACTGTGGATGTGGGGAGGCTGATGGACTTTTGTTCCATGAGGTGCCAGCTGCTGATTGTCAGATGTGAGTTATTTTCTAGGGGTAAGCAGGGAACATTTATGGACCCCTTCTCTTCTATTATCCTTGTTAAAGAAAAGCCTCCATTCTTAGGGCATTAGGAAGTCTTTGAAAGAAAAGTTGAAACTGGCAAGCTGACTGTAGAACTGAAGCATACAGCTAAGGAAGTGGTGGGATTGGAGACCAAACAGGGGAGGGGAGGACAGGGAATATGGTGATGGTTTATAGGTGACATGGTGGTGGGAGAACTATGGGGACTACAATGATGCAAGAAAAATGATTAATTAATTAAAAAAATAAAACAAGAAATGAAAGTGAGCTGAATGTTCACTTCCTGGCTCTTATCACAGATCAGCGCAGTTTCTTCCAAAGATCAGCATTCAGTCTCAGTACAAGGAGCCATTCCAGGCATCACAGGCACTGGGTTTAAAGTAAATGGCACACCCATGATGTGCAGGCTGACATTTGCCAGCCAAGGATTCAGCCCTCTCCTCAGGGTTCCCATCCTCCTGTTTTCATAGCTTTCCCTCACATGGTCACTCACCACCTGACTCTCCCTCCATCTCATCAATCATTTTTCACTTTCACTGAGAAACACTGGTAACAAAGGCTTACTCTACAGACCTTTACATCTCTATACCTGTCCTCTATCGTGGGGAAACTGTGTATATTTTTAGTTGTTGATATAGCCTCAGCAGTGAGTGTTAGACTATTATTTACCCCATATCATCCACTGAAGTTGATGGCAGCAGTGGCAGCAGTATTTGTTGCAATGGCTGGTACTATACTACACACGATGCATGCACTGGCTTATATGGAAATGACTCCATGGGGCAGAACATTCTGCATTGGCAGAGGTCACCTCTCTGGTCTGTGCAGATTAAAGAAGTTGCACAAGAACACACATATAGTTCATGAAAGCTAAGGCTACAAGCCAGGGGGTCTGTCTTTAGCACTTTCATATTCTTTTAAGAGCTAGAAGTACCTTAGAAGTCAGTTTTCTAAAAACTTTCATTTTAGAAATGAGGGAATGGAGGGTCAGGAGACTCCCTTTTGCAAAGTCACATGGGGGTTTGTGGTTGAAACAGGGTTTCAGCCCTATCACTTAACTCCCATAAAGTACTGTTTAACTGACGCTGTGTGAAGCCTCTCTAGACAGAACTTCATTGCACCATAGGATACGAAAGAAAGATAAAAAGGCCTACCAAATTCCCCTTGGCTGAGTAGGCTCTTCAAAGGAAAATAAGGAGCAAAGCAGATGCTTGCCTAGTGATGGTAATATCATCCATATCTAGTGGTTTTAGAAAACAAGCTCTGTGCTTCTGTAGGGAGACTCTGCAACCACATTCTACTACAGGCACAGATAGAGTGGGTGACACTGTGGTGAGGATCTTGCACCCTCAAGGTAACCAACCTAAACATAAATGCCTGCTCTGCCTCAGAGTTGCTATGCTGCTCTGGGGAAACTTCCTTTTCACCTTTTGTTTTCTCATCATCAGTATAATGGGAATAATACAAGTGATCACTTAAAATGTTTTTAAAAAATACTTTGAAGACCCTGCTCTTAGTAGCATACTTGCTGCACAGAAGAACCATAAAGCTTATTTGTCATCACTGTTACCATCATTACCACTTACATCTCTGCTGGCCTGTCTCTGCCTGGCCTCATGGATTGTGCTGAAAGAGTAGCAAGACAAATCCACTGAAAGTAACAAGTGTTTCACATCTGTCAGGGATGTGGCCTTTGACTCCACTTCTCAGACTTCAGAGTGACAATTAAATACCCTTTCCTCATGGCTATACAGAAGCACAATTACTTTATATCTGTCACTCTGGTAACCAGGCAACTGACAATCTTTTCATACAATGAAAATGCTCCAAATGCCTCACTCTGATTCATTTCAGCAGGCAGCAGGTTGGGTAGCTGAGTCATCTGTACTTCCTGAGATGTACAATTAGAGCCATGGTTTTCAGCAGAACCACTAATCATTCCCCAGGTATTAGGCTAAGCTGAGAACAGATGCAGAATCCCCAGTACAAATGAACTCCATGCTGACTCAGGGTCCAGGAGTAGAGAGAGCTTTGCATGAAATGGGTGCTGTTGAGAATAAACACTAGATTAGGCTTCAAAAGACTCACTCTGGTCTCAGTTCTGTTCCCACACAGCCATGGTATTTTGGACAAGTTATTTGATGGTTTGGCTTTCCCTTGTCTCCTATGTAAACTGAGGACATTAGGAATAGAGACCCTCTCAAAGGGTTTAGCTCTAAGTCTCCAATGGCATGAGAAAATTCATTATAAATCACCTTTCAGATTTAAGAGATATTCAGTTTATCATAAACAACCTCCTGACTTTTATCCTATGGGTTGGGGTTTCAAATCAAGTTCCTCGCAAAGTTTAAGAAGGAAATGTTCTAATTCAACACATTTAGTCCTTTTCCAAGCAGGTATAGTTCCACACACAGAATTGGCAAATTGGATAAAAGGATCAGCTGTAACAACCTCTTGATGTTCATTCATTTGAAGTAAGTTGTGGGCTTTGATGAGCTAAGAACTTCCCTTGTGAATAGCAAATGACATTAGACAAAATACAGGGGTGTCAGATGCAGGGGAAGGATGAAGATTAGTGAGAGCCTCTATAGTGCCTGGGGCAAGTATTTGTGAGAAACCGGGAATGTGTTCCCACTGAAAGAAGCCATCCTTTCACTTTCCCTCTTCTCTCCCTGCTCCCTACCTTACCCTGGATACCTTGACTTTCCATGATGTTCTTGAAAACCCCAACATTGCTTGTAGTATCTTCCTAGATGAACTCTTGCAAGAGTTCATAAGTAAATTGTTAATAAAAATAAGTTTATATAGTAACTAAAAAATCATCTATTTATTGTATTTACTTGGTGCTATGAGGCAAAGCTTGAGAGAAATGAGGGGAGGGTGGAAACCTCCTCTCTTTCACCGATGGGTCAGTCCACTCTCATTTTTGTCCAAACAGCACCCTTGCTTTCTGTGTTGGGAAGGTTGCTTACTGATATGTGGGTTGTATCCATATCTGTTCTCCAACTGATAGGAAATTCCTTTGCATATTGTACACAGTATTCCCAGTTATTATCAGGAATTAGCCACTGAACATCTAAAAGGAAGAGAAGTTACTTTTCTTCAAGTCAAGTAAATTAATATGTTTGCATGATAATTTTATTCAAACTGGTTTCCAAAAAGAAATTAGAGATTTTTCAATCAATCACACAATAGTGTGAAATTAAATAGATAAGGGGATTAGGGTCAAGGGAAAATAACTATTTTTTAAAGTAGTTGCAGGTAGATTTCAGTCCTCCAAATGGGTGCTAAAGATTGCAGTAGAGTTGTAAAATGTGATTATGTTAGCTAGTGAGTTTCTTTTCTTCCTGAGAAGAAAGAGCAATTGGCTAGAAGGTTCATAGAGTCTACAAATAAAAAGCAAATCAGCACAACATTTCCTTATTCTATGTAGGAGAGGGAGGGATGATCTAGCAATCTTCATAGCTTCTAAAGGGGAGAACAATCCAAGAACAAAAGAGGAACTGAACCCTCATTGGGTGACGCTGTCAGCTATCAACTCTTGAGCTCACCATCATGGCTCCCTAGAGAAGGATCTGAGGCCATGGCAGGCTTCTGAATCACAGTCACAGAAATGAAATCAGGATGAGAAGTGAAACCCAATCCAAAGATTGCCATCTCTCTTTAGGAGACCCATACTATCTAACACCACACAGCTTTTGGTAAAAGTGAGGCACTGAGAGTTCAAGATAGAGCTTTGAAAGGAACTTGGAATGCAGACTTTTCTCCTCTGCACACATGGGTAGGTGTATGATCACTAGGAGCAGCGACAGCAGCAGCATTCTCTAAGTATTAGTCCAGACCAGATTGAGTATCACTTTCCCTTAGGTATTTAAAGAAACAAACATTTTAATATATTGAATATGTATTTTTGGGTTAAGGAAACAGAAGATCGGATGTTCATTTTCCCATGTTCACATTGCTAGTCAGTAACAGAACAGATTTAATTCTATGTCAGACTCCCCTAAATCCTTGATTTTAAACTTATAGCCTTCATTTTCTATTTAGCGCATACATTAAGTTCAAAAACATCTAACAGTAAAAATTAAGTTCAAGAATGTCTTCCCAATATATGTACTTCACTTTTAACAATGTCAATGGATTAATATTACCATGTTAATTATAAAACCACTAAGACATACAGATTTTAAAAATGAGAGAAATAAAAAGAAGAGAAATGATGTTTACATTTTAAGTAATTTATTAACAATGTAATTATTTTGTCATTAATGCTGTAAATAATATTCTATTGTATGAATTTTTTAAATCTTGATTTATGCTACTTTGCAACACAGAAACCTAAAGTCTTATTCTAAGTTATTAAGTTTACATGGACACTCAGATATTAATCACTAAAAACATACTATACAAAGATATGGTGCTAAAAATGCAGTGTGTCTTTGCTCTCAAAAAAGATATTCATTTTTCAAATCTTATTCACCAATTAAGGAAAGTTTTTGTTATAATCTGACTAGCAAATTCCATTTCTTTTGAAATCAAGTGTAAACCACCTCAAAAGGTAAGTGATTTTAAACAAATGGGTTCAAATCTACTGAAACTATTCAACTGGACTATCTTAAACTTGGTTAGAAAAATCATCCCCAACTTGTAAGTGTGGGTTTAATACAAGACACATTTTCAGCGAAAAATAGTCATGTAATGCTAGAAAAATTTCAAACCAGTTAGTTTCAAAATGCTCACTATAGATCAATAGTTCCTTTTTAAAATATATTATTTTATCACTCTTAACTATTAAAATAGTTCCTTTATTTTAATTAGACTGTAATCGTTGTTTAGTGTCTTATTCTGACCTATTACAATAGAGTTACAATTTGCATTGCTTGTCTTCTTGAAAAAGTTAAATATAAATGTACAATATTCCTAAGTTCAGTAACATTTATAAGTACTGTGTACTGTGAGTCTCAGTACAGAACAAAAGATTTTCAGAGGTATTGTCTATCTCATAACAAAGTACAGTGCATACACTACTTTGGTCTTCTATTTTCATAAAATTAGACAGATCAGATAACTTATAGCCTACTGTTCGAAAGAGAATGAATGAGGTTCCCCTGTCTACCTTGTCAAGTTGCTGAATTCCTACTATTCTGGTACCAGAAAGTCTTGTGCCACATGTATATAGTCCATGACTACCTTGACAAGTGTATCAAACCAGAATCCAGCAATAAGTATATAGTATTAATGGTCTTAGCAAAGCTTAAGTTCTTTTAATTTTCTAGACTAAAAATACAAATGGAAATTCTAATATCACCAAATCACCAGTGGTTTGTCTCCCCAACACCAATGGATTATCTTGTATACCTGCTGGAATCTGATTTCTGTACTTGGAGATCACTGTACCATCACTCCTACCACCTCCCAATCAACTCTGTTACCTTGTTTTAACAATCAACCAGGCAAAGAGTACAGATGAAGTTCTTAAGGTGAAAGTGATAAGTCAACAGAGTGTACCCATGTTCTACTTCAATTTCAAATTCTTACTTCAGCAAGAGCAAAAGAATAACAAAGGTTAAATCTTATGAGAACAGGGAGAATAGAAAATAAACCTATACCAGTCAAGAGATGTTCAAATAATTTTAGAAACAGAAAAACAGATCAATAAAGGCAACTGATGTACTCAACCATAAAACACTAAACTGCATATTGGCGAGAGGAGAGTAAGTGGAGAGGCAATAGTCTGGAAGCATACGTATTTGAGTGACAGGACCCCTGAAGAAGCCAGTGATTTGTGGCACTATGTGCTTCCAAAGGCCAGGGTGCATGACCTCTGGAATGTCAAGTACAGCTTGCTCAACTGAAAGTAAAGAATTAAATTCAAGTTCACATAGCCATGGTAAGGCCATGTTCAGTCTCCTGCCTCTCTCATTTTCTTAAAAAGTAGTCACCAGAACCAAATTTTTCAGGCAACAAACTACATAATTTCTTTCTGAAGAAAGTGACACAAATAAAAGGAGATATTTAGCTACTTAAGATTCAGAATCCTTCAATGAAACCACCATCTCCATAGCCAGTGACCCCAAAGTCCAACAATAGTTGGAATTTCTGAAAGCCTTTGGTGTCTGTCTTAAATATGAATGAACATCCAAAAAGAAAATCAGCAAAGGTTAGGAAAAACACTCAAACATGAAAGAAATCAAATCAAACATTAAAGAAAGACTTTTGGAAGAAATGAGATCAATATGTGAAGTAGGAATAAATTTAATCACTAAGACTATACTTAGTAACTTTTGAGACTTAGAGAGAAGGAAGTACAGCAATATAAAAGAGATCTTTATCATTAAAATGTGGTATCAGAAAGAAATTAATAAAAGAATTAAAATTAAAAGAGAAATTTCTCTAAAAGATAAGCATTTGGAAAACTAGAGATAAAAGTTATGAGATTAATCTAGAAGGTCCAAAATCTGAGTAATAGGTGGTCAAAAGAGAATAAAGAGGGATAACTGAGAGTAAAAATGTTACCAGAAAATACCATTAATGTATTTCTCAAATTTGAAAGAGTATGAATGAAAGAGTCCAGGATATAATAAGCAGAAATACCTTTCAAATTTCCACAGCCAGTCATAGTACTGTTAATTATCAGAAAATCAAATTATCAGACCATCCTAAAAACTTTCAGAGAGAAAAGGTAGATGGAAAATCAAAGTTCTGAGAGCAAGAATAGCTTCAGACTTCTCAGTAGCAACTAGAGAACAATGCAGAAGTGCCTAGAAAATTCAGTAAGAGAAAATTCAGTAAGGCAAAATTCAGTTTGCCACAGTCTTCTATATTTAGCCAATTTTTTCATTAAGAAAGTGTTGGTCAGAAGGTATTCTCATATGAGTGTTTTATGTTCACAAAACATATGTATCAGAAACACAAAAATGCTATCAATCTTACTTGATGTCTCAAGAAGCTACTGAAGGATGTGACTCACCATAATCAGAAGAAAGAAGAAAATGAGATCAGGAAACAGTGCACCCTGCACAGAAGAGGGTACAGGGAACTCTCGGGATGATAATGAGAAGGACTAACCCATGGAGTGTAACTGATTTCCTAGAAAAGACACTTAAGCTCACAGATTCCAACAGAGAAGATGGCTCCAGTCACATCTCCAAGAGGAAAAGTAAAACATCAAGGACCCAGCAAAAGAAGCGTTCTTATCTGCTAGAGAATATGGGCTTGGTTAATAATATATAAATGAAAAACAAGCAAATGTTAAGTTATATAACTATAGTCTTTAAGGAAAAAGTATACAAGATGACTTAGTATACAAGATGATTTGGAGATACAAATACATGTAACCAAAAGAATACTAAGTCCATATATGATCTAATGTCTAGCAGATGTGGAGAGGATAGGCATTAGATTCTTGTTTTGTAATATGGAAACCAAATGATGGTCCCCAAACTGGAAAAAAAAATTCAGAAAGAAGTAATTAACAAACAAACAAACAAAAAAGAGTTTGAAATGAAAACCTCTCCTAAGCAGGAAATGGGTAGAGAGAAACTAAATGAAACAATTAAGTTCAGGGAACTACTGGAATTTTTCTAAAGGTATATGTATTTTTGTATCAAAATAAAAAATTAAAGCGAATATTTGAAGGGCAGGGTAAAAGAATATTATATAACACATAATGCATGCCTACTGTGTTTATTAGTACAAATTATACATACTAACTTGTTTTCTATCCCCAAGAACCCTATGAAGAAAGTGCTTTTGTTCCACTATTCATCTTTACATCAGGATACTGGGGACTTAGCAAGCAGGGATAACTTGCCCAGAGGGCACAGTTAGGAAGCAGGGAAAACAAAATTTTAACCTAGCAGCCTGTCTCTAGACCCTGCAGGCTTAACGACTCTGTTAACTTGAAAAGGAAGGTGTTTCAAAGGCACACCAAAAACATTTGTCTGATGAGAAGCCTACCGATTTCTGCAGGGAATTACCAGGCAGGGTGAAGAATTTTCTCAGAGAACAATTGTGGGTGTGTGTCCACACACAGACTAGGGGGCAGCTGTCCTTTCAGTATGTTCTGTCTTATTCCATATGGTTATGTATGAATTTAGCTTAGAGAATTGCACAACATGGTGTCAGGAATGAGTCTCAATAAAGAGTCTCCATAAAGCATTCCTGGGATGTTTAAGAAAGGCAGATTGCTGAAGGGTGGAGCTGAAAATGTACGGTTATTAACTGACACAATATATTATTCCTTGTAATGAAAACCAGGAAGAGGAATAACCAACTGGGTCTCAAGAAGGTCCAACGGTCAAAGAAGAACTTTTTTATTTACAACCACAAAAGCACTGCACACCTACAAAATATGATGAAAATAAACACTTAAATCAGTCTTCCATACTTTTAACTTTGGAAGCAGTTTGATGGATTTTTCCAATATAGATTCCATTGTTGTAGGAAGATAGGATAAAAGGGGAAATGATTACAAGATTCATGCAATATTTAACTCATATTTCAAAAAGAATCCCCAAGAAGCATAAACAGAAACTGCGTGCAAAGTCTTTCCCAGTCGATTATTCTCCGTGAACCATAGCATGTGCTATTGGATAAATGCTATTATTTCTGAAAGGAGGAGGCTCATCTGGAATAAAAAGATATGTCATTTGTCACTGAGGGGCCTCAATTGATTTCCTAGGAAAGAGACTTGAGCTCACAGTTAATTCCTCCTGTGCTACAAGTGCCATTGGAAGACGTGTCCTTCCTTCTCGTCATCAATGGCACCCATCAGAACACTGGCATCATTAACAGTCTCTCACATGTAATTTTACACTTTTCAAAATATACATTGCTCTCCTTGATTATTCAGCCCAAATCTACAGAGAGGTGGCAGTGTCGCCAACAGAGGAAGGTACAGGATGTTGAGTTCAGGTGCACAGGAGTGAAGAGCTGTGTCACTAAGGAAAGGATCAGCCCTTCACTGCCCCAGCACCTAAGGCCTGAAGTTGGTTTTCACCTCATGACCACACAGGGGTAAACAGTCCAAGCAAAGATGCAGGTGGGACAACACAAAGGTGTTGTGGTAGCAAAGAGGAGCAAGTCAACACCTCTGACATCCCACTTCCTGAATTTTCCATTTAGATAGGATTTTGTTTTTCTCCTGGTGTCAGACTACATGGTCTTTTTTAAGTTCAGGCAGCAGTGTTTCCAAACCTAAAGGAAACCAACCCACAAATGCTGAGATACTCCTTTTACTTGCTATACGTAGATTTTTCTATAGAATCCAGCAATTCCACTTCTAGGCATCAACCCAATAGTAACACAAACACTAATATTAATGGAAATTTGGTCTCCTGTGTTCATAGCTGTACTACTTACAAAAGTCAAGAAATGGAAACAATCTAAGTTCCCTCCCCCCTCCCCACAAAAAAAATGGGTGAATCAAGAAGATGTGTAATATATACATCAGTGATCAAAAAATAAATAAATAAACTCATGCAATTTGTGGCAACATGGACTGCACTGGAAGAAATTATGCTAAAATATACCAAATAGAGAAAGCTAAATACCAGATGGTGTCACGTATAGGTAGAATATAGAGAGATCCAGCAGAGAATTGGACAAAGATGCACTTTAAAACCAACACTTAAAAGCTGACTACAGATCTGAGGAATCCAGAAAGGGGGGAGGGAGGAGATATGGGGAAGATGGAGAGTGGTCTATGGTGGAGGACTATGGTTTTTATGGTGGTGGTAACACTGTGGTGACTACATCTAAGAGAAGAAATACTATACAGGATGTAAAATTATGATGTGCTAATAAAAATAAGTTAATAAAATTTTTATTGAAAGCAACAGGTTCTATGAATTGCTTACTCCAATGAGGAAATGAGCACATTTTAAAAATTTTCAGCTGTGTATATCAAACACTGGTTCTTTTAAAAATCTGTTGAAGAAGGTTTCCGAGAGGAGCTAGCTGTTTATGATGTTCAGTAAGGGAAGTATGAAGTCAGCAACCTTGGATGTTGTGTGGAAATTAAGAGGTGGGGAAGAAGACAGACTGAGAGTAACTCTATCTGTAAAAATATGGAATAAAGGTAAGGAAAAGCATTTATCAAAGTCAGAGTTTTTCAAAATTTATAGTCTTGAAGTATATACTTTATGTTTCTATGGAGATACTGAACAAAGAACTTATAGATGTGTTTTGAAACTACTCAATTCTTAAACATTAAATCTGTATGAGGATATCACTTAAGAATCCAATTATTTTTAAATGAACTTATCACCTCACCCCTGTAATGTGACACTTACTGCCAAGTCCAATCTAGGACTAGGCAATAAAAGGAACAAACATTGCTTCTTTTAGTTCGATCATGTATCTGTCAATTTTTAAATTTTATTATAACAAGTTTCATGCTGGTAAAAGACTAAAATGTACTTTCTGATTGTTGAAAGCTAGAGAAATAGGGGGGATTTGATTTGAGAGGTGACATAGTACACAATTCCATGGTTTCATAATTGATCTGTATGTATTTCTTCCTCAGGTGCTAACTGCCATCACTCAGCAGGAACAGGGGAAGATGTGAAGCCTGGGGGGAAGGGGTACCGCAGGAAGCCCCCCAGCTCTGCTCTCACACCAGCTACTGGCCATGTCCATTACCAGTGTCTCCCTTCCCACAAGAGTATGAGTTCTGCATGTTCAGGGCAATGACACTTACTCACAGCTGAATGCCCAGCTCCTACATCAGTGCCTAGAACATAGAGTACTCCATAAAAATTAATATCATATCTATGGCACACAGATGATAGGGTGGTGGGAGAACCTTGGGGCTGACAACGATGTAAAAATAAATAAGTACATAAATAAACAAAGAAATTAAATTTTAAAGGGAAAAATTAATATATCTAGAATCCATAATGACAGAATAAAGGAAATAGGAATAAGGATGTAGATATAGATAATAAAGACATAAATACGATCAATATCGAGACTATATAAAGATGTCTCAAATTCAATAGCAAAACGAACAAACCCAAACAATCCAGGTAGAAAATTGATAAAAGGGATGAATATCTATTTCATCAGAGAAGATATAAGACCAGCAAAATGAGCATATGAAATGATCAAACATCATATTGCCATTAAGACAATGTGTAAGGTGATGCCAAGATGAAATATTAGGTTATGGCCTATTTGGTCATCATTTAAAAAAAACGGAATTCCAAATGCTGAGAAGGATGTCGAAAAAATGGATTACTTATATGTTACTATTGGGAATGTAAAGTGATGTCAGCACTCTACAAAAGTTTGGCCGTTTCTTCAACCATTAAATATACATTTGCCATATAACCCAGCAACTGCATTTCTGAGATTTTGTTGCACAGAACAGAAAATTCTGTACATTAATGTTTATAGCAGCTTTATTCAGAATAGTGGTAGGGAGAAAGCAAGCCTTGAAAAGAACCTGGGAAGAATTGAAAAGAACTATTTTACTGGAAAGAGGGAATAGTCGAATAACTGCTATAGAGTCAGACCACGAAATCCTACTCAGGAAGAAAAAGAAATGAGTAGGCAACACACAAGGCCACAACCTGGCTGTGTCTCCAGGGCATTTCACTGAGTAAAAGAAACTCATCTCAAAAGGTTCTGCAATGTATTATTCCCTTTGTATGGAAAGATTACAGAGATGGAGAAGAGAGCAGTGATTGCCAGGAGTTAGAGGTAATAGGAAGTAGGAATGAATTATGGGACTGTTGGCTATGAATTCAATGCAAATGTATCAGCAATCTATATTAAATAAGGCATCTTTGAACAGAAACACACACAAAATAAGGTTATGCGCTGATGGACAAATGATAGTGTTTAGATCAGCAGCACTTATGAAGATAGCACTGTGTTTCCCCTGAAAGTGATGGCTCAATATTCACTAATTCAATGTTTACAGTTATCAATGTTTTTGATATTCCATTGCTTGCCCTGCTACTGGAGACCTGTGAGTTTCCCAGACCAAATTTCTTCCAAAACGTTGAGTAGCAACATATGTTCTTCATTATCTCATTTGGTCAAGTGAGGCTTAAAATATCCACAAAAGAAAAAAATTCAAACCGAAGATGTCAGAAGGACAAACTCAGAATAAAGGATAGCCCTCCTTCAAAAAGATCCGTTAGCAATGTCACATTGTTTCAAAAGACATGTTCTCTATAATTTAAAATGCATACAAAATACACATTATTTTTTCAGAATTTTACTTGGTTTGTTTCTATTTTTTATTGACTTTTGTCAATTTAAATAATTAGAGGCAAAATAAATTCTTAAATGTATCTTTAGCCAGATCTAAAAGGAAAGATAATAGCAAATGATTAAAAATATAGGTCCTCCTGGCAGATGGCTTATGTTGAAATCCTTTTGGACTTTTCAGCAAATGAATTTATGACGAGAAAAATAAATTGATCTACACTTTCATTTCTTTACCTTTAAAATGGGGGATATGGCATTACTTAGTAGATTTATCCTGAAAATTAAATTTATGCAATTGAAAAAATGTTAAGACAATGCTTGGCAGAAACTAGGTGCTCACTGCATGTCAGCTGTTATCATTACCACTGATAATGCAATATGAATAGAGTCCAAATTCCCATTTGTTTCAGCAGATCTCCTAAAATAATGATCACTTTAAAAATGTTTTCTATTATTAATTAATATATTTTAGTCAAGGTAATATTAGGATACCTCAGCAACTATCACCAAAGAAGAGTACCCACCAACCAAATCACCCCCATTCTTCCATGGCCACCTGCTATGCTTCCTTCTTTGTTCTTACCCTCCCCTGCTTTCTTCCCTACTGGATGCTTCAGTTCTATAGCCAGTTTTCAAGGGTTACTTCTAAAGTTTGTCTATATCTGAATCTTGGTTTGGTTTCTTCCTACACTGCTGGTGGGAGGGCATAGTGGACCCTGATGAGAAGCAGTACGGAGGGGTCTCAAAATATTAAAAATGGATCTGCCATATGACCCAGTAACGCCACACCTACATGCCGCGGACCAACCGAGCAAGGAAGAGGCCGCGGGGGACCAGGCTTCAGATGGGCAGGAAAAACACAGGCCGGCGATTTGTGTACAGAGACACGCACTCAGTGAGCAGCAGAATCTGCTGGTTTATTTTAGATTTTCAGGCAGCATTTATATTGTTTAAACGAATTACTTCAACATTCCATGAGGAGAGGCATTTCATGAGTACGTGAGGGCATTATCTCAGTGGAAGACAGAAATCAATATCTTAACAGAAAATAGATTATCATTAGATACTACTAAACATTCCTAAGCAATCATTTTTAGGGATAACTAAAAATGATAACTAAGTTGGTAACTAAGATGATAACTAAGTTGGGTACAGGTCACCCAAGATTATTTCTTGGCTGTAAAGCTTCTCTAGTTTATCAAGTTCTCCTTGCCTCGAGCTCATAACTAACGTTCCAGTGATACCTTCCACAGAGAATTTAATTAAAATAAAGAATCTGACAACTGGGCCTCCCAAATCTTTCTTAATAATGACGCAGTTCATGACTTCAGCACTCCTACACCTGGCGTCTGGGGAGCTATGCCCCTAGGGTCCCCTGATTTTTCAGGTCAGCTCCCACTTTGTTCCTCCTGCGGGGGGCAAAGAGCTTAACTTGTAAAAGATTTAAATTACAAGTTTCTCATCTCTGAGATGGGCTCCCATACCTACACATCTACCCAAAAAATTCAAAGGCACCAATTCAAAAGGAAATTGCACTCCTGTCTTTTAAAAAAATCAGCTTCATATAGGGACAATGATAAAAATATAATTTTACTCCATTTGGAAATTCTAGGCTAAAATAAGCTGAGTATCTACTGCCTGCTCTCAGTCTTTAGTCACATCCCTTGTTTTGGGGGTGGTGGGTGGAGGCAAAAAGAGATTCAGTTCTGGCAGGTTAGGCTTCTAGAAAGCAATGTTCCTCAACACTCTCGACAAAGAGTGGTTTAGGAAGCATGTTCAAGGGGTGTGGGTGTGGGAGTGGGAACAAGAAGCCTTACAGAAAGATGTGGAGAAAGAGGTCAAGGTCAAATCACAGTTGGTCACCAATTCCTTCTGATTCTAGAGGTAACTGTGAAGTTACTCTGGGTCATCATCATCACAGCCCACTGAGGTTTCTGAGGGTCAGGCTATCATTCTTGAACCTCTAGACCTAACACAATCTGCTGTGCATTAACTATAAAACTCCTGGTGTGGAGACTGAGGCTTGGCACCACCCTCCACACTCCTTCCAATGAACCAAGTCCTACCCACCCTCAGGGTGACCCATGTAACTCATGGGGTTGGTCTGAGGACATCTGGGATGGGTACAAGGGTGCAGCTGGCAAAGAGTAGGAGTGCAGGCACACAACTCCTTCCCTCCCTACTAGGCAGTTCAGCCTCAAGGAGCTAGAATGGGTGGGGACTTGGTGGGGAGGGGACAGTCCTGTTTGCTCTCAGTCTAATGGTGAAACTGATGGTGGCAAGACCAATGCCACCACTACGACTAGTTTCCTCCCCTACCAAATCACAGACAAGATGCTGCCCATGAGAGTCCTTAAATGTTCTCCTTTGTCTTCCATGTCAGAGGATGCAGCCCACTGCAGTGCCCATGGTGCCCCCTCCAGGCAGGTGCTGCAGGTGCAGTGGTCCCACCAGCAAACAGTGGCCACCAGCAGCTCACACACCTACAATGCACCTGGGTCAAGCTGCTTCTGTTACATCACCTTGCCCAAGCTTATCCAGAAAGGACACAACATCTAACCATGGAACAAATGATAGTGGACATGTCTCCACCCTAGTAATGTCTCCAGAAGATGAGTGAATCTGCTGCTGCTATTTGTAGAAGGGAGGGAACAAAGAGAAACTTCCCAACATCAGGATAAAAAGTCTCTCCTTTTCAAATCTTGCTGCAGGCTCAGGTTCTGAATGGGCTGAATAATTCAGCTTGCTCTCCTTATTTTTGTGGGCTTTTATATTCAAATTGCTAAGACTTTGAATCTACCATTTAGGGGGAGTTAAACATTCTCCAAGGTTAAGAGAGGTGAAGTGCATGTGGAATTACTTCCTTCATTTTGCAGATGATAAACCTCACCCTGTAGTGCAGAGTGGAGTAGGGTGAGTCAAGATTTGAACCTGAGCCCCCCCCCCCACTACAGGCTACCATCTTTGCCTTGAACTACACCTTTTATTTATTTCTGAATAGCCACACAAAACAGACTGACCCTCTCCCCTGGTTCCTGGATGAATAAACAGAAGTGACATCCCAAAAACATCATGTGTGCCACAGATGGTTATGCATAGAACAAGAAGTTAAGCCCTGTAGAGCTGAGCTGGTGATATAAAGCAATTCATATATAAAACCACCCTTAGGAGCATCTTGACATTCCCAATGGGTACCCTGGAGTCCTGGGGTCACTGACATTTTGTCTATGAAGACTAGATATTTCCCCCCACCCCAAAG
>PVHY01006270.1:0-75879 GCA_004024945.1 Uropsilus gracilis
GAGGGAGGGAGGGAGGGAAGGGTAGAGTACACCCAAACCCTGAGGAGATGTTTTCTCTCTTTCAGTGGTATGCCTTAAATGCAGATACAGTGAAATGGAGTAAGAAAGAAGTGTTTCTAAAAAGGCCTAAATAATGCCTTGAGCAACACACAACAGATCTGACTCCCTCTGGGTATGACTTTAAACAATGCTATTGTAAATCTCTACCAGGTTTTCCTTAATAATCTGCAAATCAGGCAGAAAACTTTAAATGTGCAAGCCAAAGGCAATATCTGCTGCCTCATTACCAGTTGAACAACCTGTTCCACAGACAAGTTCATGCCTTACAAACAGTCCCAATGATGGTCTATTATCTTGTGGTCATTTTCACCCATCCCTACAGTAGAGTTTGCATCAATTGACTAAAGCACTCATCCTCTTCCCTTAATTGAGACTCCCTAACATATCCTCGCTGGGAATAAATTATCAAACACTTTATGTGTACCCAGTGAGCATAATTTTAGAACATCCCATTTCACCATGTTCTCTTTAACAAAAAGAAAAAAAATTCCTGGGGAAATGAGATAATGAACTTGACTTTGGAGAGTAGACATGATGTTTTCTTAAGTAACTTTGTTTTTAATATCAATGCTCACTACCTGACATTAAATGGTAAACCAACTGGCCTCCACAACAAAGTTTTAAAATATTCTAGCCCACTAACAATGAAGCAAAGGTTACCACAATCTCCAAACTGCTCTAAAAGGATTATAAATAGTGAAAGTCTAATATGAAATGGAAAGTAGTATCATGTCATTGAAACAGCAAAGTTTTGTTATTCACAAACTGCGGTTCAAACCAGGTTTCTCCATTAATCAGCATTTTGATCTCAAAAAACTAACTTAAATCTCTGGGCCTTTTATCATGAATTTTTATACATATGTTAACATATGTAAAATACCTGTATCCGTGGCATGCATACTTGCCATTCCCAGTATCAGGATTCTGAAGCAACAGCTCTATTGCAAACCTGCAAACTATGCAGAAGACACATTTGAGATACAACAGAAAATTATTTTGTGTACCTCCTTTAAGGAATGAGTTGACTCCATTTAGCAAAGACTAGTGTACCATAAACTATAGAAAAGAAGGGTTTTCAGTGACTGATTATAGCTGCAAATGAAAAGTCATTCTTTCAATGGCAAAATGTGGACATAATGGGGGTTGCCAGCCTTATTTATAGGACCATAATCTTTTAGTTAGAAGAGAATATAAACTACATGATACATGTGGTGTCAAGTAATAAACACAGGAATAATCAAATAAGATCCATGATTTTGCAAACAACCCCTTCTTCAAAGCACTTTTTGAAGCTATCAAATGATCCCAAAGTTTCACCCAAAATATTACACATTACTACGTCTTCAGTGAATTATTGCATGTTGATACTGATTGTAGCAAGCTAAAATATATTGCTATTTTCTCTATTCTAAACATTTATGTTCACACCATCATAATGAGCAACTCAGTGTTTTATATATAATTAGTATTCAGTAATTACTTTACAAAAATTGTCAGTGAACACAAATGTAATTCTTTAATCAAACAATGGATGATTTCACTTTAAAGAGTATAATACTATTGAAACATGCATATTAAACATGACTCTTGATTTGGAGAGGATTACAGCGTGTGAGTCCAATAATAATAGGTTTCATGTGTTGCATATTTATTTCCAAGTCTATTTCCCATCTCTTTTCTGAAAATGTTTGGACTCATTTGAGCATCTAGAGATTTTTGAGTTTCTCCTATCAGTTACCCTCTAATATGAAAAAACTAGCATTTTATTGCTGAAGCCATAATGCCAGAAAACAGCTGTCACAAAAACTTTCAATGACCTTACACATGTTATGAAACTAAAGAATTGCAAAAGTTGAAATTGGCATTCTTCATTTTGGCACATAATGAACGACAGTGGTTCCCATGATGAATCACCCAAGAATGTGCACTGGAACCAACAGGGAATCAGAAAAGGCAGCTGCTTCCTTGGCAGCAGAAGTGACAGCATCTGGAGCATCTTTGTAGGCAGGCTGCATAGAGGTATTGTGACTATCCCCTGTGATGCTACTAAAGCAACCTACCCTTGACAATCACGTGAAAAGTAATAGCTCCCTACAATTAGTGAAAAGTGATAGATTTCTAGTAATAACAAAGGAATTATAATGACATTTGTTCACCAGCATGCTTAGTCACCTCTGAGTTATAAACATGAAGAAGCAAAGTATGGAGAAGCAGGGTCAAAGTATCACTACCACCTAAGTTAAGAAGCCTCTCAGAAGCGGTCATACTCTTCCACTGTTACCACTTTGGCTAGATCATAGACACATATCCATAGTTTTATTCTAACCAATGATACAACTAGCAAAAAAAAAATGAGAGTTAGAATAAGAAAAAAACTGGATAATAAGGTGGATGACACTAAACTATGCCATATCAACCAAAAGATCTAGAATTTGAATAAGTTAGGAAGAATATTTTGAAATTTGACTATCATTAGAGCATAGATCTAGATAGAAAGGAAATGCTAAGTCAAAAGGTAAAAGGTAAGTATCGAATGGCTTCACTTATATGAGAAGTACAGAGAAACCAAACAAAAAATCAAGAAAAGGACAAACTTGGAGGCTGACCATAGAGCAAGAAAGAAGGTTAGAGAAGGGTAAAAACATGAGTGGAAAGAGCACAAGAACCTGTGGTGATGGATCATGGGTGCTATGGTGGTGGGAGAATTACACTTGTAATGATGGGACTAAACCTGAAAGAAGTCAGATACTGTACAAAAATGAACAATAATGTAAGAAAATTAATCAATTCTTTTTTTTAAAGAAAGGAAATGTTATGGTGTTTACCTATGCTAATGACACATGAATTACTACAGTTTTGGAGTAGTGAATCACTATAGCTTGGATAGCTCTCTTATAGCACCTTTGCAGTCTTCACACAGTAGAAATTTTTTTTTCTTAATCAGAAGAAAGTTTTATGGAGGAAAATGAAACAGAAGAGGATAATGACTGGGGGAGGCAATTTAAGCAAAATAGAGTATATCATTGAAAGGGACCCATTGAAAGAGAAAATGTTCTTTTTTTATATTTTAAATTATTTATTTATTTATACATATATTTCACATCATTGTAATCCCCAGAGGTCACCTCCCCTCCCTGGCTGATCCAGCTGGTCCCCCTCCCCCGCAGTGTACTTTCATTTGGTTGTCCATATATTAGTGAAATCATTTGGTTCCTGTCTTTTTCTTTCTGACTTGTTTCTGCTAATATGATTTCTTCTAGGTATATCCATGTTATCATAAAATCAAATTTGTCATTTTCATTGATGAGTAATATTCCATTTTGTGTGTGTGTGTGTGTGTGTGTGTGTGTGTGTGTGTGTGTGTGTGTGTATACCATATCTTTTTCATCCATTCGTCCATTCGTCTGTTTTGGGACATTTGGGTTGTTTCCATGTCCTTGCAGTTATAAATAACAAGAAGTCAGTAGCTTTCCTATATGCACAAAAGCAAGCAGAAGAATAAGAAATTTAAGAAGTCATACCATTAACCATCACACCAAAAATACCTTGGAATAAACCTAACAAAACATGTGAAAAATCTATACAAAGAAAACTTTAAAAAACTACTAAAATATAGAAGACATAAGGAAATGGAAAGACATTCCCCATTCATGAATTGGAAAATTAATATCATCAAAATGGTCATCCTTCCAAAAGCAATCTACAGATTCAACGCAATCCCTATAAAAATCCCAAAGGCTTTCTTTAAAGAGATAGAACAAAAATACTGAAATTCATTTGGAATAACAAAAGACCATGAATATCAAAAAGCTTCCTGGCTAGAAAAAGAGAGAATGGAGGCTTAAGTATTCCAGACTTCAAATTATGCTACAAATCAATAATAATAAAAACAGCATGGTACTGGTATAACAACAGAATATGACCAATGGAACAGAATTGAGTGCCCAGAAATAAAACCACACATAGATAGTCAACTAATCTTTGACAAGAGTGAAAAACCTACACTGGGACAAAGACAGTCTCTTCAACAAATGGTGCTGGGAAAACTGGACCAAGACAAGCAAAAAATGAACCAAGACAACTCCCTTACACCATGTACAAAAACCAACTCAAAATGGATAAAAGACTTGGATGTAAGACCTGAAACCATAAAATACATAGAGAAAAACCTAGAAATTATTTTAATGCCACAAATTTCACAACTCTACTATAGTTTCCAGTATATCCCAAGTAAAATCTCTTATATGACTTGTTTTTGTCAGATGTTGTTCTGCTTGATCCAAGAAATGTTTACATATGAGAATACCTTATGTAAGCTATGTAACATTGATATACTGGGTTGTTGTCCAAGGAGCAGAGAACAGAGATGGATAGTCCATGGAGATCCTGAATAAGAAATTTTGAGGTAGTAACTGCCAATAGTGGAAAGACACCAAGCCACCATCCTTGACTCCTCTCCCAAATCTCTATCATTAAAGTTCAGACAAATAGTCATTGTATACTAGAATATAAGCCACCAAGTACAAAGCTAACCTAGAACTCTGATCTGACAGTACAGAGAAACAAATGACTCTGTTTAGCAGGTGACATTTTCAATAATATAGCAAACCAAATAAGGAATACAGCTGAATCACCAAGGTATTTGGCAGAAAACCTCTTGGCAATTATATGTGTCATGTTTTTGTATGTTCATAGACTACAAGCTTCTTCCTTTTTCTTTCATGTAGAAAATAACATATTTGTTGAAAGAGGACAGGTTTTTCACATCAGTCTCCCATACAAAAAGTTGACATTGATCTTTCCAGAGACATCTTTTTTTGTACTATCTTATTTTCTTATAATTGGTTGTGCTTTCTTGATGTGAGGATATAGCTGGTAGATTGGGTTTTTTATTCCCCTTCCACTATTTGACAGTAATTCTAGCATAAAATTACCCTAAAAGATAATCACAATGTATTTCTGCCTCTGTCAGCAACTTCAACATCACAACTCAAAGGCAAATGTGTATAAATAATTTCTAGTGAAAACATATTCTACTTCAATTTTTTTTGCAAAATGATAAAGGAAGCTTCTCTTTATAGACTGTGGTAACCAGCTTCCAAGATGGCTCTTAAGAGAAAAAATTAGTCTTTCCAAACACTTAATGAAACTACCAAGTGCTCCCAAAGAATCACCAGAAATCCTATACTTTATTAAAAACTAGTGCTAAAGTCCAGTCTATTTCTTTCAAGTCTTCAGTGAATTATGACATAACAGGTCTACACTAACTGGGATATATTTGTGTTATTTTCTCTGATCAAGACATTGTGTTCATGCCATCACAATGCATGATTCAAGCATTGCAGACATGACACTGTGTGACTTCCCATGATAGGGTGTCAATAGAATTGATGTTTTTGCGGGTTTTTATATGACTCATCATGGTGGAGACTGGATAGCCAATTAGGGGATACAATATAGGGTATAGACAGATGCAACTTGCTCAAGTGGATTTTAAAATTATCAAAAATTTAAAAAGGCTCTTTATCATTCACTTCCACTTTTCAGACAAAGGAGTTAGCTTTGATGGAAGATCCTCCAGCCTCAGTCAAGCCTTCTGATCACTGTAACCCCAGCTTATCTCTGACTATTTTCTTGTGCAAGCTTATATACCAAAGAGACAAGCCAAACTGCTCCCGAATTCCTAACCCATAGAAGTGGACAAGTCAGTACATTTTTACGTTGTCTTTGAGTCTTTAAATATGGGGGGGGGCTCTGTATTATATAGTGTTATACACATGATCACAAATAATCTTTTCTTTATAACTTCTAACCACTAATTGCCCTAGGTAACTACACTGGTCAGCATCTCCCTTCCAATATTTCTTAAACACAAACACACACACATACACACACACAAAATTAAGTGTAATCAGACTTACATTTGACAACCATTTTGAATTAAATTTCATTGGTCATTCCAGTAAGGCTACAATGAAACTAATCTGGCCTGACTAATCCTATTGGCAAGTCCTTCCCCTCTCATAGATCTCAGAAAATATGTCTATGATGTCATATTTTAAGAGTCATGTTGGTCCAATGAATTATGAAGACAATATAAGGTTTGGAGAGATGTAGCCTCCTCCAGCTGACTTTAAAGTTATCAGTCTGTGAAAAATGTCTCTCATTTGTTTAGATGTCTTCGTGTATCTGCCACATCTGAGCCACTTAACTCCCTCTTGTTTTGGAAAAGATAATCAATCTTCTTAGCCAGAGATGTGCCCATACTCTAAATCACTGCTCACTATTGCCACCCCCTGGACATCTAACTAACCCTTTGTAAATATTTTTTAAGTCTTTGAAGGCAGCCTCATCTAAAGAAATGGAGGAGAGACTCATTGCAATGCAGTTCAGATTGCTTTATTTTTTAAGTAACAAACACAACATATCATAAACCATGAAATCACAATATGACTTTAATAATACCAGCAACAAAACGGAGTTTCTAATCATAATTTCTCTCAAAATCTGGGACTCTTTCTGAAAACAGCTAAGTATATGACTCGGAACATATCATCTGCATCTCCTTGCCACTGTTTAAAATAAATTTAATGGTAAAGCTTGATTGACAAAAAATTGGGGGGAAAATAAATCAAATTATTGTAATATTACAATTTAATTATATTAGCATAAAAAAGCTCAGTATGTTATCCCAAGGGAAATATACACATCTTTATAGTTTCTATTCTGAAAGTTAAAAGCTCAATTAATAAAATTATTCTGAATGATTTACAACTTCAATGTCATACCCCCATCACACCTCTGAACTAATGCTGTAATTGCCTTTCTTGCCAAATGCATACCTAATTCAGAATACCTTACTTCTCATTATGACTTCTTTCAATTTCAAATCAATATCTGTATCTCCAATGACATTTGTAATTTACCTACACTTTTGTTATACCTTTGCATCGTTTCTCAAATGTATATTACAAATGTGTTTGTTACGGAATCCTCATTTGTGGATTCCACAACACTTACTAAAAATAGGAAGAGGGTTGCTCTTGGATTGGTTTACTTCAAAACAAGGATTTGTCAAATGGGTATATTCAAATCTGAATTGTCACCTGACTTCAGATTAGTAGATGTTCCCTCTTCTACATACAAATTCTGAGTAAATAATAAAAGTTGTCTTTCAAAATTGTCTGAATCTCTGGTATATTTCTATAAGTGAAAATGCTGCCAACTCTCTAGTAAACATTTGAATAACAATTGTCCTTGCAAAAACAGTCCACCATCATGAATGCCTTATTTACTTGGCATACTTTCTCTTCAAGCATACCATCAAAAATAAATGCACCTGCACACACACGCACACACATGAAATACACAAATAGAATTTTCTATGTCCAACTAGCATGCAAATATTGGTCATTGTTTAATTAATCCTCTTTGAATGGTATTTTTTATTCTTCTGCAATTCTTGTCAAATCTTTAGGAAACTCTTGCAGTTTGGCTGGGTGAGTAGTATGCCTAGAGGCTCACAGCCTTTGGCAATAGCTCTCAAAAACCATCTTTAAGGAACTACCTCACAAAAAATTGGGTTGAAAGAACTGTGAGTATAAAGTCAAAGCACACATTTAAATCCCCATCTTCTTCAATCCTTCTTTATCTACTCTAGAATGCCCCTTCCCTGCCTGACCTGCACAGTCAGTTTCATTCCAAACAAAAGAAAACAGTGTATATAAAAAAAGGAAAATCTCCAGAGTACTACATCCTGCACTCGGTTTTCTGTTGTGTTTTGTTTTGGCTGCTATCCTTAGAACAAATTCTGTCTGAGCAAGTCAAATATCTGATGTCCAGGCTTGGCTGACAGACGACATCCGAAACAGACGCTTACCCAGGGTTAGGAGGGGAACGTGGGCAGTGGGACTGACAGGGAGCCAGCTTGTGGACCATATGCAAATGAAACAGCTTGAAGTCCAGTCTGCCTGTTCCTCCCACTTGCCCATCCTCTTCAACTTGCAACCAGGCTGTCGGAGCTGCCCAACTGCCTCGTCCACACCAACCAAAAAAATCACAAGCTGAACGGTCTGGACCTCCCCACTGTGCAAGGAGCAGGCACCCTGGGCATTTCACTTTCCACGTCATTCTTTTGCCTTTTGCCATCCATGCTGCTCATTTAATTTTAGCAGGTGCATGTGAAGAATTGTCCATTTATATTCCTAAAAGACAAGTGAGGCCGTTAGGGTTGCTCCCATACTTGAATGTTCCTTTCCAGTAACAGTGTGAGCTGTCTGATTTGATGGATTTTTGGAGCTTCGATCTTTGACATATAAAATGTCATACAGAGCCTTTAAATCCTAGATCTGAATTATTTGGGAGTAAAAAAAAAAAGCACTTTCCCAGTAGTTGTATTTCTTGGTGATTAATGCTTATGAAAAATAATAGGTACTATGATATAAAAAAAAATCTCAGGTGACAAGAATGTAACTCTTCACATGTATTGCAGGAATTTTATTTTTATCCTGAACACCCTTCCTCCAGTTTCTCTTTACATTCCTTCCTCTACCAAGAAAACCTTGAAATACTGAAAGGGGGAAAAACCAAAATGAATCTTTCCTTTATTCAGTCCAATAACTGATATTTCCCATTTTCCACAGTAGTGAATCAACATGAAATCGCACAAAAAGATGTTTTAGTTTCTTGTTCAGTGTTTATGTGGGAAATAGGGGAGAAAGGGAGAGCAAAGGAAGAGAAAGACATATGAGCGCAGAGTGATTATTGTGTAATTAAATGTTCTGTGTCTATTCCAAAGAGTCTACAGGCATCATATCCAAAGAACACCCACTTCCTCTTGCTATTTTCCCCCTGCATTTAAAAAAAATAGGTTTTATTTTTAGAGCAATTTTAACTTCAGAGCAATATTGAAGGAAAGGTACAGACATGTACCTCCTGTTCCCGTAGACAAAAACCTCCCTCACAAAAACCCTCACCACAGTGGTACATTTGCTAAAACTGATGAACCTACATTTTCACATCAAAGTCTGCAGACCACACTGGGGTTCACTGGTAGTGTTGTGCTTTCTGGAGGTTTTAACTAGTGTGTAATGGTGTGACTCATCATTATGTCATCATTCAGAGCAGAGTCACCACATAGAAATCCTCTGTGCTCCACCTGTTCATGCCATCCTTTCCCACCCCCTGGCAACCACCAAAAGTATTACTGCTCCCCAGTTTTGCTTTTTTCCTGAATGTTATATGGTTGTAATCCTTTGGGCATGCAACCTTTCCTAATTGACCTCATTCAGCTTAGAAATATGCTTTTCAGTTTTTTCCATACCTCATCATGGTTTTTCCACTCTGGTTCCCTTGATTGAGAAATGGATACCCACCAAATTCAAGAGCATAGTTAAAGTGAACATAGAATCCAGGGAATAGATGACATAAATTCCCCAAGAAAAAATACCATAAGCAATGTCTTCCTCTGCTGTTGATTCTATTCCTAGTTTCAAGAATTCAAACAAGACATTAAAAGCAAAGTATGGGAAATTGAGCAGCTCCATGACAAGAGCCAGAAAGACCTAACTCTGAATCCTGACTCTTCTTTTGGGTACCTGAGAGGTTTCTGTTTAGTTTCTTAAATATTCTGATCCTCAGTTTCCTCACCTATAAAAAAAAAAGCCGCTTTTAGAATTCCAGAGAACACCAGCATAATATCTGCACATCATACACACTCAAAAAAACCATCATGTCACAATGTAGATTTGTGGCAGTATAAACTGGCTAATAAGAAAGTATTATCTTCCTGTGAATAGAAACTCAAGAGTCTCAATGTGCCTTCTGAATGAGAAAAGGGCATATAAGATGAGATGATTAATCACTTGTGGGTTTTAATGAATAGATCAAAAGAATCTGAAAAGCTTAAAACTGAAATCAGAGTGATTTGGTAAGCAAGAACCATTTCAGTTGAATTGCAGCCTATTTAAAGAAGGACTAAAGGAATCAAAAGAGGAAGGTAGGTGGTATAAATGACAACACTCCAAAGGCTGGCCTTCAGCCTTCCCTGGGGAGGGAACAGGGAACCTGGAACATGTGGACTCCCTGGTTATGTCAGTTGTTTATAGAACAGGTATAGGATCACCTAGCTTGGATGAAATATCCCTTAAAATTATTCCATTTTCTGAACTGATTAGATGCTTACTGAACAACTTTCTGATTATACATTTGTCTTCTAGGTATATTGATTCTAGAGTGTCTTGAATAGCAAACACCACCATCCCACATAGATAATAGCATCTCCCATCGTATATACATAAATTGTCAGTCTGGGTTAACTACTTCTCTTGAGTTTTATTGAAATCCTCTCTCCATGTTCTGTAAATACTGGGATGCTGAATGATTCAGAGTGATTTAGATCTGAATCACCAGCCAATGAGATTTTTTTGGTAGTTATTCTGTCTTCTCTTGGTAGCCTACTGTACTTCTTACTATTCCCATACCCTACTCTTTTCTACATAGAATATTAATTGGTGTCAATTAAACATAATATTTAATTCCCATCTGAAGGTAGTTTTTCAAGTGAAAACAATGCTTTCACAGGAAGGTTACTCTTCAGGTCAATGTTTTAGAAAAGAAATTCTTCCGATTGTTATTTCAGTGAGTGACAGAACATAAATCTCAAAGCAAAAAGCCTCAAACAAAATAAAAGGCAACAAACTTTAAAACAGGAAGATAAATGTCACAAAATGAACAATTTATGAGAATGCCAATGATCTCAGAGGTGTGGGTAAGCAGTTCTCAAAGCAAAATAAAATGTGAACATTTAAAAAACAAGAAAGTAAATAATATGCACCAAAGAAACGTACAGACCTTTTTCAGAAAAGGTTTTTATAAAACAAAAATATAACGATCTCCTTGGAATTGTACTTGCCAGTTGGAAATTTACTGATTTGAACATAAATGGCCTTGAAAATTGAACCAATTCTATTTTAGTACACTATTCAAGACAGAGAACTATCTCTCAGGTCCTTGGAAAAATAATGGAATTCAAGTACAGTGCTAATCCAATAAGAATTTTTTCAAGAGCCAATATCAACTACTTAGCATGGTGATAGTGGTAAAGCTGTGGTTGTTGACTCCACTTTTGTTACTTAGAAGTATTTCTCTGTTTTTGAACCAAGGTTTTAGGGCCTATTTAGACCTTTTCCCCCTAAATATCTCTGGTAATTTATTCCATCTGGAAAATCTGCATCAAGCATAATTTAAAATCTCCAGGTTCTATTCTCTCCTGGTACAGAAGCATAATTCCCATCAGCACTAATGAAAGCTAACTGTACATCTCAAGCAGCGTACCTCTCCAAAGTGTTTAAGAACCAAAATGTTTCATGTCCTGTGAGAGAAACTGAATTAGAAAGAATACAATTCAACAAGGTTACAATGCAAATGTGGATTATTTTCCAGAGAACAGTATACCTTTAAAAGTATGTCATGTTTCTGTCAAAATAAAAAGCAGGATTCTCACTGGGAATAAGGGATTTCTAACTGTGAACAAAACACGTGGTTTTAAGCTATAGGGACAAACTTATACTCAAATGTTGGTTGGTTGAATCAAGAATACAGAATTCTTAGCTAGAAAGAACAGGGTCACATATAATTTATATACAGCACTCTTAATCCCCAAGTTGTTCAAGTTGTATTATTAAAAAGGAAGTTTGGAGTATGGGGTGGCTATTTTTTGCCAATTTCCTTTCTCTGAAAGGAAAGGGGTATTTATATTTTAGACAATTTACAGTGTTTCCCTTTGCTTAAGGTCAGTAACTCAGTTCTTGTTCTAAACTTCCAGTCACTAGAATATTGAAATTATTTTTGATAAATTCATAACTAAAATTCCATGGTTTTTCAATTCTATTGCACTTAACTGCCACTACGATTCTTATTTTCCTGCCCCATTTGCTGTTGGGATTCATCACAGATTTCCCTAAATCACACTCCCAGCAGCCGGCTGTCATTTCTTCCTAGGGCATTGCCAACTTTTCTCTTGCAGGATCTAGGCTATCCAGAGGTTCTGGTCAACTTGTGAGTTTGTTTGGGGGATCAAAATCTCTGGATCTGTTCCAAGGACCACACTCTCCTTTAATGAAACAAAGGAGATATGGCATGTGAAAACACAAATAATAATTTGGAAGATTAAAAGGATTTCATCATATTTTGAAATCAAATAGCTGTTGGAAAAACTGGGATCATCTCCAAGTTTCCATGTGAGGAGAAAGTGGTTATCACAACATTATCACTGAGACTCTGTGCCACACAAAACATTGATATAAAGCAACATCACTGCTGATTAAACACTATTAACATATTCAGTTGCAAACACAAATGTAAACACAGATTTCTAATGTTTGCATCACATACAATTGCAATATTCATCTTTGTGCAGGAGTGAGTAAACAGAGACTCAGAGAGAGAAGAGAAGCTGGCATGCACAACCAAACAATGTGTAAATGCCTGCTTAAAGTGGCTTTGGAATTTATTTATCCTTTTATGAAAAAATGCCACATTCTCTCCTTTTTTTTATTTTACAGCTTGTAGCTATTATGTACTTGTAATCTTGCCAAATAAAATGTGACTGGTAACATATGTTTAATAAACGTGTGTGCGGCCATACACAGAGACACAACATTAAAGCAATATCATGACTTCCTCTCACACTGACAATTGCAAGTCACTTCGGGAATTGAGATACTCCCTTATTTTAACTCTCCACATTATGTTCAGGCTCTTGGAGTCTGGAGACATTACAGCAAAGGGAAATAAACAATCTCAGGCACTTCAAGAATAGTAGGGACTGACAGGCAGGCGGAAATAGTTATTTTTGTTTGTGCAGATTTTTTTTAGTATTTTTCCCCTAGTTTTTGATTTCACACATTTTCAAGATGCGGAAACTCAATCTATGCTGTGTATAATTGGTTTGCCCTGCAATGACCTCCACCAAGCTCACAGTTCAGCTACTGCCTACCTCTCCATGCTTACACTCAGTCTAGGTTTGCTGCCTCCAGCTCTAACTCTCCCTTCTTGTTTATTGCTATTCCATTGCATTTATTGTGGTAAGCTACTGCAAATTCTTCATGGAATAAAATTGGCTATAAATAAATAAATTTCAAATATGCATTTATATTCATAGAGAAACAGTAAGATGTGAAAGCCATGTTTATATAGGGCTGAAGCCGTTCTTTACCCTACATTCTGTAGGCATCAAGGATGGAGCACTTGAAAGAGAAAAGACAGAGACCCGAATTCACATCCAAATGATTTATTACTTATTACTTATACTTATTATGATGATAATAACTACCATTTTCTCATGAACTCTCAGCTTTTGTAAACTTCAACTTCTTAACTTGTACAGAGGGAAGTTGCAATACTACTGGCTTCTCTTTATTTTCTATGTGAAAGTTTACCCAGAACCAATAATCCAAAGAATGAAAATCAGAGTGACTTACATAGATCCTAAATGAAACATGGTTCTTCTCTATGATCTTCTCTTTCACCTCCCATTTTAACTCCACCTTCAGTATCACATCCTCTTCAGTGAAACCTCCAGAGTTCAAAGGAATGTTACTGAAAAGCTGTGAGTACACCATCTCCATGGATGCATTCAGACTAAAATTATTTTATTCTAAGTGCTCTAAGAACATGTGTACTGAATATTTTAAGTAGGGGTATCAAACAATCAGAGGAATTTCAACTAAAATCAGTTACCCTCTCTGCTTACCACATGAAAATCAGTCCTGCCTTTCAGTAATTACACTAAACCTAGTTAATCAATAATGACCAACTGCAGTTCACTTATGAGGTGAAACAATATTCATTTAACAGTGTGACTGGAAGAATACACTGTGATGATAGCTATGAGAGTACATTGTAAACTGGAAAATGCCAGTGAAGGAGTCTACCACTAAAATCAAAGGCTCTCAATCCATACATCCCAATCACAAACAATAACTTTCTGACTCAGTGCCATCTCAATATTTATTTAGGAAAAAAATCTAACTCTAAACTCCATGAACACATTGGGTAGCTAATTGCTACCCAATTAGCAGTGACCTACACAACACTTAATTTCTCCTTCTGAAGCACCTGTCTTCTACCAGCTTCTGACATTTAAATCTTGCTGGAGGGACTTTGAAGGACTGGTAATGTTATGTTTCTGGATTTCGGCACTGCTGTGTTCAGTTTGTTTAACTGTACTGCGTTGTATTTTTATAACATGTGAACTTTCTCTACATATTTATGCTTCAATAAAGTTTTTTTTAAATATCTCCCCAACAACAGATGGGCAATTCCTTTAGCGTTAAATACGGAATTAGTTTTTTACTGATGTGCAACAAAATTGCTGCTATTTTAGCAGCTCAAAACAACACATATTTAATATCTCACAGTTTTCATGTGTCAGGAATTCAGCTGTGCCTTCACAAGGTTGCAGTCAAGGCATTAATTGGGCTGCATCCTCATCTGAAAACTCAACTGAGGAAGAATCTACTCTCAGTCTATTTTGGGTCATTAGTAGAATTAATTTTCTTTCTTTCTTTGATATTTTTATTGATGTAATATTGCATTATAACATAAGTCTCTGGCATGCATCATTATAAATCACAATCTCAAGTATCCAAAGGACACCAAGTCTCAAGCAGTTTCTTCCTTCTATATTTTGGGACTGCCCCAAACTATATAACAGTTTCCTAAGTCCCCCTAATCAAGAATGGGGACTCACTGAAGATCATGGTATTACCTACAGAAATACATTACAAAATAATAAAAAGCAGATATTGAATATAATAAAAAGCAGATATTGAATAAAACAGACAAAACCTTGACTTCAATGCTGTATGACTCTGAAGCAAAGGACTCAATAACTTACTAAAAGTGATGTAAAATTTCTTACTAAAAGTAACCAAGTTGAAGATACAGATTTAGATGTCAGTGAAATTAGAGACTCGTGGCACCACAGAAGTTGTATCATCTAGGTGTTACATTATACTAATTATTTGTAATAGTATATAATAAGGGAAACTTGGTATGGAATAAATGGAAACTATGAACTTTACCCTTTTCTGTAAATATATCATCTTCAATAAAAAGTTTGTTTAAAACAAATTTCTTCAAGTTAATAAAAGAAAATATACAAAATCATCTGAATCATTTATTTTACTTCCATCACATCAAATGTGTATGCTCAGGAAAAAAGACAAATATGATATGATATGAACATGATAGAGATGAAATGCAGTAGTTAAATATTTGGAAGCATTAATGGGATAATTGTTCCTGGATTTCCTTTGTCTGTCCTCTATTAAGCCTCCCAGCTAGCTATCTGACAAAGAGAGAGTTTATGACATACTAGTTTCAGATGGATGAGCAGAGAGAGATAGGGGTATAAAAAAGAGTCTCGTGAGCAAGGTGCTAATCTTGATACAGTATTACAACTGAATCAGTCTTCACTTCTAGGAGTAAACATTTACTACACAAGTAGCTAAATTACTTTTGCTTTTTCTCAGTTTGGTACAGAATAACATCTCAAATCCTACTATGGTTTCATACACAAGCATTAAGTATCCTCAGTGATGGTATCAATTAATGCTGGGACAGAAAATCATGAGTTGGTTTCAATTCTCTTCTCCTGTGATTTTTGTAAGGCAATCTCAATGATGCTTAATTCCTGGTATTCATGCTTTGTAGAATCCCTTCTCCCTGAGGATGGGCATGAATTATGACTTTCTCCTTATCAAATTAAAACAGCAAATATAGTAAAATGCATTGTATTATGTTTTCTTACTTACAGATGTTGGATCTATATAACTAAGATTACTGTATGCTTCTCACTATATTTTTCTCCTTTCTGTCATTAAAGAAGCAGTTACACTGAGATATACTGCTTGACCAGAACATAAAGAATGACCTTCAGCTGCCAGGAAGCAACAGAGTGGAATCTTAAATTCAACTATGCACAGCAATTGAATGTTGCGAACACTGTGCACACATATATACAGATACTTACACAGTTGAACTTTAGATGAGACTGAAGCCCCAGACAAAACCTTGACTTCCATGCTATATGACTCTGAAGCACAGGACCTGATAAATTCATTCTTAGACTCCTCACCTACAGAAACTTTAAGATAACAAATGTGTGTTGTTTTAAGCCCTAGATTTGTGGCAATACAACAATAAAGAACCAACACAATCCTCCTTTGTCAAAATTTCCCCTAAGATAAGGGTAGACTATTATTAGCCAAACAGATGGTTACTCCAGTTCTTCACTATCAGGTACATTTTGCTTAGGTGTACAGCTTTTGACGGTAGTCATTTCTATACTAATCAGTGTTAGCTTTTATAGTTCTTTTCATGAAAAAAATCATTAATTGAATCATTTGATGGCACAATGACTTCTCCCCAACATTCAAGTCTCTAAAAGCCAGGTATCTAAGCAATGAAAAGCAGACAAATACTAACTGCTAGATAGTCATCAGAAATTGTAGCCCACCCATAATAGGTGAGCTATGAGTTCTCCAATTAAACCAAGAGAAAATATCCCATCACCAAACCGAAGAGCCTGCTATTAATAGAAGACAAGGTACCAGATATGCAAATATCAACCGAATTACCTGATATCATCATGTCTTTGTTCCCCTGATATTTTTAGTGCCTAGAAAGATTCTGTAAATGTGTTTAGGGATGTCAGTACAATATTCTTCTAAGACTATTCTATCTCCAGATGCCAGTATGGCAAACATTTTCTACCACCACCTAACTTCAGGAATCTCTCCTGCAAGTTCCATAGCCTCATTGATAATCTAGTCTCCTGCTGTACCTTGAATCAATGCATGTCAGATTATCTACATGAGCTTTGTAAATTATAAACTGAAAAAGTTTGAGGGGAAAAGAAAGTTGTATACAAAATTGTATATCAATGGTTAATAGTTGGATACAAATTGAAAGTTTCCCTAAATCTTCAGTTTAGATATTTATAAAAATGTCTGTTTTGAGAAGAGCAATTGATGAACTAAAATGAACTTATGTAATATTAGGAACTATTCTGACCCTCAGGCTACCAAATAAGAGATCTTTAAAAAGTTTGTTGATTAACTCACCAAGCTTTTGTGACACAAGCCTAGTCCCAGTTATTTGGGATCTATTTTTGGCCACAATATTTTATGACATTGTCATATAGTGTGGTGATGTTTTAGTACCACTCATTGAGGAATGGTCCTGTGCCAGGTGATGAAGTTGTTATTCAGAGATCATCAGGCTATTTTAAAACAAAAAATCTTAGGGTTAAGGCTAAGTTGACACACCTTTCTTATAAGGTCTGAAAAAGTGGGAATGTTTCTGAATATATATACCATCTGTTTTCTAGCTCTTTTCTTTCACTCAAAGAAAGTTCTATAACAAAGTCTAACTCCTCCCAAGCTGGGCGTGGTGGCATGCACCTGTAATCCAAGTACTGAGAGGCAAGAGACCAGGTATCACTTGAGTCTGTGGGTTCAAGACTACCCCAGGCAACACAGTGAGACCTGATCTTGAAAAAGCAACCAGGTGCGGTGGTGGGAGCCTGTAATCCCAGCTACCTGGGAGGCTGAAACTGGGCATCCGTAGGATCAGGACTACCCCAGGCAACATTGCAAGACCTAGGTGTTGAGAGGTGAATGTAAGGTATAAAGAAAGAATGGATGAGAGAGATGACTTAGCTATGGTAGCTAAGGATTGGCTGGAAATAATGAATTAAATGATAATTTACTAAGCAATGAAAGGGATATTTATAAAGAATAGAGTATAATCAACACACAGAAGTCAGTAGCTTTCCTATATGCAAAAAAAACAAGAACAGGAAGAAGAAATTTAAAAAGCCATCCCATTTACCATTGCACCAAAAACAATTAAATACCTGGGAATGATTTATGATGAATTTTAAAGGGAGGCAAAATGGCGAGGGTGTAATAAAATTGGTTAAAAGGTTAACTTTATTAGTTTTTGTGAGGTAATTGGGGGCAAGGGGGTTACTTACAAAATGATTTTTATTTTTCTAAGGATTTTTTTAGGTAAATATTGGAGGGATGGTGACATTTATTACTTTTTAGAGGTATTTATGCTTGTTTTGTTTTTAGTTTTGGGGGAACAGATAAGGTAGTAAAATGAGGTGTTTCTCATTTCACAGCATGAGCCCAGTCTGGTGTGATAGTGCCTGACATTAGTCTCAAAAAACAAAACAAACAAACAAAAAACACCAAAGTCTAGCTCCTATGAAAAGACCCCAGGTATAGTTTCTTTGGGGTTTAGTGGAATGTAGAGATTTAGATGTCCATCTGACATGTAATTTTTGCCATATATAAAGTTTCTTGGTAGATTGAATCTTCTTTAAAATTTAATTGGAACTGACATCAAAGGATGATAGGTGGCAAGCAAAGGAGTGAATACTAAGCCCTTGAGTATAATGCACCCTGGGCACCAAATACATTTTCAGTCTGAGATAAAATCATACAGTTTCTATGCTTGATTTTCCATCCCTTGCTATTTGTAAGCCAAATTTGTAACTTCTTATACTGGAAAATTCCCCAAATATCTTAGAAGATTTCTGATCTATTTGCTTCCACTCAATTCGAAGTGCCTTTATCATCACCAGAGTTACAAATCCAAGTCCCCTATAATTTGTTGACTCAAACTCATTCTTTTTCCACCAACTTAATGGGAGCTATTGTGATGCAGTATTAAACAACAGCTAGAATGAGAAGGTAATATCCTTAATGTGATGCTTACTGTAGGAATGAGTCATTTGTTTAGAGAACTCTTAATAGGTTTTTGCCATAAAAATCTCTCATAGTCTTTATTTTCTACAGTCTGGTGTCTAACAGCAGTTGGCCCTTCCAATCCTGTAAAGCCAGAATTTCTTAACTTTCTCTAATCTCTTTAATTCTTTTTCATACAGAACTGATTACTTTCTACTAAATATATTGCGTAGTGTATCAATAAACAGTGTCGCTAATATTCTTGCTTTCCCCAGACATTTTCAGAAGTTATGAAACTCAATAGAATAGGCCTACTTTCCACATTATCACAAACAAGAATTTTACATGCCTATTTTTCATAGCTTCTCATGTAGGTTTCCTCACCGTTATAATTCACTCCCCAAGTCAATCTCACTATTTTAAGTTTTGTTATTGTATAGTCCTACTTAAGTTTTGTATTAACTAACACCCTAAATTTGTATTAGAAACATTCCAAATTGCATCACTTTTACTCAGTGGAAATTTGATGTTTCCCCCTTCCTCATGTGATAGCAATGAGTGCCTAAACAGGAGAGAGAACAGTTTTGTTCCATTATAATTTGAATAATGATATTCTAAATAGGTCCACATCCTAATCCTCAAAAACTTAAACTATATCCCCTTTGGATATTTTTGTGTAAGTTCTAAGAGTTCCATTGCTTTTAATTATTTTCTTAGACTCTTACATTTTTTCCTTATGTAATTAGATCAGAGGACAGTTAAGTAAATAAATGTTACAAATGCATTTAATGATATTTATAGACATTTACATCATTATGACATATAGTGATATAGAGATAATCTCCAAATTTAAAAATGTATAACTTAGAAGCCCCAGTTGCCTAATGGATAAGGCATTGACCTCCTAAAAATGTATAACTTTTATATTTACTGAAAAGTAGAAATCAAACGGTCAATGGTAGTTACCACTACAATAGCAGACTAGATGAGGGGAAGTTGAGAATATCGCCAGGTATTTATCTATATAAACATGTATCTTTTGTTAACTCTTTGACTGAAATGAAGAAAATAATAAATGTAAGCATCTACTACTCAACATGTGACAATTCTTTATTTATAACTGTTGAAATATAACTGTATCTTACAGGTAAGATAAAGTTGCTCATTCCTTATTTTAAATCCTTTCCTAGTTAACAGAGACTACATAGACAGGTTACAAAAACTCCTCAACCAAAATTTTTATATACTTGAGGTAAAGATGTTTCTTAGGTTTAAAATAACATGTAAGTACCCAACTTTCCTACTCAATTTTCAAGTATAGAATCATAGCAAAAGTTCAATTTTCACTCCCAAAATTTTTTTGAAATCTCCTTGAGGACATGTTTGGTCTTCTACTGTTACGGCATGAATATTCAAAGATAGTTTCATATTGCGTTGTCAGAAGTTCTTCTGTAAAGGCTAGAGGAAAATGACATCTTATATGATGTTAGTAACACTGTGTGGATACTTAATAACATTTTAAGGTAGTAAACTTTCAAATTCAACAATAGTGACTAAAAATAAGGACTTGCTCTCTAAATGCATCTAGCAGAGATATGTGAGAGAAGGCTAGATAAGTGATTATGAACTGTAGTACCATCTAGTAAACTTGCTGGCTACCACCCTGACATTCTCTAGACAGATCCAACCAAGGAAGTTTGAGGGTCCTTGAATCTCAATTGATTGTCAACCTTAGAAATCCCACTTAATCTAAGAATTCCTTAGATCTTCTAGCTTTTTGAACTTACTGTCTAGCTCTTTGAAGGTTTGGATTGGTAGGGCTATGGGGAGGACTATCATGGGGGGGGAGGGGCAGTACTTTTCAATTTCATCAAATCCGGTATAGAGAAGTGTGTTAGCAAAATAAAAAAACAACTATAAATTTGATAATATATAAATACCTTTATCCACCTAATAGCATTGACATTACTTTGTTTAGTAATAGGCATAATTTAGCATAACATTGCTAAATTCGTGAATTTATAACCTGGGAGATTTTTACTCATTGAAGTAATGAAAAAAAGAAACATTTCTTTTTACCAAACTCCCATTCAACATACACACACACACACATGCAGTTGTATTATTTTTCAATCTAACCAACCAGCTAAAGAAAAACTTGCAGGTAAGGGTTATGTACTTAAGTACAAATCTGTGAACAAAATGAACTAAACTCAAAAGTCTCATGGCCTTTCGAGACAATACATTACACAAATATCTTCAAACATGAAAACACAATACCCAGTACTTTGTTAAAATCCTTAAACTGGGTGGCATAAACCTGCTCTACTGATGAAATTCCAAGGGTCATCCCCCAGATGGATCTCAGCAACAACATCAAAATGTCTTTCTAACAGAGGTTACCTGATTGAAGGACTAGATGGATGAATAAATACAATTTCTAACCTCCTGTTTTCAACCAGAAAAGATTTCAACAACAAAATGAATGTATTATTTTCTACCTATAAGAACTTCAAGAAATTCATTGCTTTTACAATCTTCAAAAAGCTTACCTGATGTTGTTTTTACAGCTACTCAGCAGAAATATATGTGTGTGTATATATATATATATATATATGTGTGTGTGTGTGTGTGTGTGTGTGTGTGTGTGTATGTAATAACACGTAGGATAATAATCCTTATTGTTAAGGAAATTCAACATACAGCCTCTTGCAACTTCAAGTATAGAGTGATACAGTAGATGTTTCTTAATTATGGACTTTGAACAAAATTGGATGTATTTGAAATCAATCATTCTGATCAAAAGATAGAAAGAAAGGAATTTATATAGAGAATGTTCATTATGAATATTTACTAAAATCAATGGCCTTTGGCTAGTATAAAACAAACACAACACTAAGGAATACAGGAAGAACAGTCATTACTCTTAAGACTGAACTAATGATCCATAGATGAGGTTCCCAATGTTAAGTACAACCCAGACCTCACTGAATAGGAGACAGTCATGGTTTACTTGATGGTTGAGAAGTTGCTAAGGTGCCAGTGAAAGTTGCTGGAATTTTGTCCCCTAAGTTACTGGGGAAGCCATTCACATCCACAGTAGCTCTGCTATGGTGCCACTTGAAGAGGTATCTGAAGACACCACAGAATAGATGGTAGAGAAGTTGCACAGGTAACAAACACCATGTCCTGGAGAAGCCATGTTGGCGGACAGTCTGGAAAGAGGGTAACACCAGGAGCAAGAATAAGAACTCCAGCCAGAACCCTTCACTGATAAAAATCTTAACAACTTGTCATCCTGCAAACAGAGCCCAGCTCCACTGTGACAGATCAGGCACTGAAGTGTGGATTTGGAGCTGAGAGGAAATAAATTCACAGTCAAGATGCCATTCTTTACTTACACCCACTGTCACATACCACACCAATATTTTAGAAATTGCTTATTCTCAGCTCACTAGTCTTCTCAAATTTAATTTCCACAAGAGTTTTTTTTATTAGTTTAACTGCCTTTAGTCTCCACTTTTAAATTGAAAGAGCTCTATCAGATTAATTTCCTTAAACCATCATTTCACTTTGTCTTTATAATGCTCAGAAGCCTTCAATAAACTCATATGGCCCAGACTAGTGACTCTAAACCTCTGAAGTATGAAAAACCCTTTACAATATTCACAGTTCTGTACAGATCACCCCATGAGAGTGGTTTTACTAAACAGATGAGGAAAAAGTCTATAGGAAATTTAGGCTTATACAATTAATTTGTATTTTACTGAGTCATATCATCTACAGGCAAACACAAATAGTAATTCAAATACAGCTGAGGGTTATCTCTACTCAGTGTGTCTAGCCTACATTTAGGATGCATATGGGACCAAAGAGTCCCTTGGAATAGCTACAGGATCCCCCAAGGCCTGAGGCCCAAGTTGGGATGTATTGACCTAAAATTAAACTCATATCCTTCAGCCTAGCATTCAATGTTCCAGAATTTGATTCAAACTATATTTTTAAGAAAATACTAGTGGGCCAAACATGGACCAATGTCTTGCAATGAGAGGAGCTGGAGTGAGCAGAGGGAAAGGGGGTAAAGTAGGGGATAAGGGGTCCTATTTTGGATGGGAGACCCAAATCCAAGGGGAATAACCAAATTTGACCAATATTGTAAAAATTATCCTTAGGCCTCTCCTGAAAACTAGGTGAAATCATGGAAATAACACTTTTTCCAGAATTTTTCAGTAGGACTTATTGGACTCTACCAACAAGGGTCACTTTTTCAAGAATCATAAGACAGAAGAAATCATCACTTGCCTGGAGCATCTGTAGGCAGATGAAAATGGGCACTCTTAGGTAGCAATCATCTCCCCCTCTGTGTCCCTTTGGCACATCCATAACTATCATATCACATTTCACATCATACTTTATCTGTTTACCAGTTATTTCCTTCAGCAGCGTGCAAACTGTAAACATGAAAATAATCCTCCTGAAATCAGCAACCTTGGTGTTCAGACAGCAGAGCTCATTAACAGTACATTCCCTCTAGTCCCTGTACCTCCAGGGACCTAAAAGCCAGTACTCCCCCAGTCCTTCCACATTTGTATAATCCTCTAAGCCCCTGCATTCATCCCCTTTCTACTCAAAATACCTACACTAGCTCTCATGGCTCAAAACTACTATAAGACTTAACAGTTGCTTGCTACTTATATTGTTTGCTATATTTTCACAGTATTTGGAGCCTCTCCACAACTAAGCTTCTTAAATGGATTGTGGTTTCTTTATTTTTGTGTATGATACCGGATCTTCTCTTGAAAACAGTTTTTATTAATTATTTAATCTGATTTGATTAAATAGATATAAATAAGACCAACTGGATGGCATATTAAACTTCTTAGAAAACACTGGGGCAACTTTGCAATTGCTAGATCAGTATTTAGAGTTTCAGTGTTTAAGGATTTTCCTGTGGCATTTACAATAGTCACATCCCTCAGTTAGGTCACTTATCTTTTGACTCATTGCTGCTACAATTCTAAATACCTGTGAACATTTTTTGGAGGGAGAGCTTTAGATCAGTGAGGTTATCACAGCATTTCCTGCTTTACATTTAAGCCTAAATGTTTCGTGCTGCTCCTCCATATGCTATCTCCTGGACTCTAGCCAATCCTGCCTTTAACTATCCTTAAAAAGTTTCTCTTTTCTCCACTTCTTTTTCTTTCTACCATGAGGTCTAAAATAACAAATCTTCTTTTAAATGTAAAGAAAGAATTATTATCCTTGAGGTACAAACATATCTTTTACTATTTCTATAATTCTAGCTATAGCAAACTGAATAGTGTTCCTCAAAAAATATAGACATCTCTTCTATCCTATTCCCCATTATACATTTCCAGGAATAATAATCAGTATACTGGATTTGACGTTTATCATTCCTGTAGTATTTAAAACTTTTAAGTCACACATATGAGTAAATAATATATTATTTTGTATGGTTTATAATTCTGTAATTATGGTATTATAATATGCATATGTATCTGTAATTTGTATTCTCACAAATTAATTAATTAATTAATTAATTAATTAGTTAATTAATTGAAATATGTCCGCTCAAAACCCAGAAAGTTGCCTTCTTTGGAAACAGGGTCTTTGTAATTGTGATTTGTTAAAGATCTCAAGACAAAAATCCTCCCAGATTTGGAGTAGGCTTACATCCAATGACTGGTGTCTTTATAACAACAGGACAGAATAGAGATCCTTGGGACAAGGCCATAAAAAGACAGAGGCACACATTAGAGTAATACTGCTACAAAGCAGGGAACCGAACCCCTGAGCCAACAGAAGCTGGAAGAGACAAGGAAGAAATCTCCTCTAGAAACTTCAGAGGGAGTATGCCCTGAAGACACCATGTTTTAAGCCCCCCATTTTGTGGTACTTTGTAGAGCATCCCCAGAAAACTATTCTATGAGGATAACTGACATTTTCCATATAAGTCATTATGAACATTATCACCATAAATAGGTGTATTAAATCAAGATGAAGTTGGCATCACTGTACACTCTACTAAGCACTAACTGTCCCTAACATATACCCTCTATTCTCTGACAGGATCACTTTCAAAGATGTAAATGAAGTGGTGAAATAATAGCTGGCTACTAACTCATTAAGAAAGTCAATTTGGCATCTGACATTTTGAAGTTGCTTTTAAAGACGGATTTTCCATGGTAAAAATTAAGCAATTTTCCACCTTTTAGACATAATACTCAAATGAAACCTGAAAATTCAGTGCAGAACATAGTTTTCTTTTTACTTCTGGGTACACAGTGGCTGAGAAAACACTGTACAGACTATAGCATAGCTGCTTCTCATCCCAAACATATGACACAGTCAGAGGTTTACAGCCTAAGGATACTTCAGAACACAAATCCCCAAGCAGAGTCGGTCTCGCTCTTCTCAGAGCTTCTTCGCACTCCAAGTGCATTTCATCACATTATGTTATTATTATCAGTCTACCTGATTGTTCCTCCCCATAGACAGAGAATTCCACAGGGGCAGAATGGATATAACTCACTCTCATTCTCCCAGGCCTGGCACCAGGCTTCACAACACTTGGTGCTTGATAAATGTAGAACTAATTAAACACTGACCTTGCTCTATTCATAACAGAGTAGACAAATTTAAAACTCACTGCCAAATTGCAGCTCTGAAATTGAACATTTATTCTCAAAGCAGATAGAGCAGACATATTTTTACTTATAAAATATATTTTATCGGCTGTCCTTTTCTCAAAAGAAAACAGCAAGATGTAGCAATTAATTACCCAAACCTAATAAGGGAAATGTTTACAAGTTAGTCAGGCTGGTATTTATCAGAAGATAAACAGCTTGGGTGGTGACAAGTTCATGACATTTTTCCTCTTCGCATGCCCTCCTCCCATAAAGCAGATTTCGAGAACCAGGGTAATGTGTGGCTGAAGGAGATGAGTTTCTCCTAGAAGTCAAACACCACCTGCCAGAGGTTAAATCTTCCAAATTTTCTTAATCACATTCCACATCCCCAGTATTTAAAAATGATAATGAATATTAAACATTCTAAGATGATTCTGAAGGTTTTTCTAAATTCTCAACATTTCAAGGTCAAGAGAACACAGGCTACCTACTAATCTCTAAGATGATACCTTCAGTTTCATTTGAAGCCACTGATTACAGTGTTAAGGAACAGACACTCAATAACAATTCTGGGGTGGGGTTAGGAGGAATACTGAAAAACAAATAGATTAGAAGATTCAGGATACAGAGTCCAAAGAAGAAAGAATTTTAAGAATCTTGGTTGTAAGAATTTGTCTCAGAGAGCTTAAAAAAGAACTCACTTGCTTGGTTTTCCAGCTTGCAGCAGACATCTCTAAGGTGCTTCCAAAAATCTACTAGTGTCCAAGCCTCCTCTTCAGAGTGAGCTAGGTCTCCTGGCTGGCTTCTAACAACTAGGACTCATGAGAAGAAATGGGACACCATTTCTAGAATTAGGTTACAAAGAGATTTTGCTTCTGTCTGTACCCGCTTGTTCTCACTTCAAAGTCAGAAGCCATATATTGTCCAGTGTCCAATGTCCAATGTAGAGAGGAATTTGGGTCTTCAGTCCAGTGATCCAGTAGGCATCAAGTCTAGTCAACGGCTGCTTGAGTTACCTTGTAAGTCAAGTGATCAAGTTGAGTGAACAAGGTTCACTGACTGAACCTTGAGATAACTACAAACATGGCTGCCTTGATTTCGGTTCTGTGAGGTAGAATGAGCTAAAGCACACCCAGACCCTTGCCTCACAGAAACTATGAGATGTTTGTTGTTGCTGGTCATCAAGTTTGAGGGTAATTTGTATACAATAGCTAACTAATACATAGATCAACTTCCATTTTTTATATGAAGTATAGTCTTACTTTTCAAAGCACATATCCTGATTTTTGTATGAGGTCATCTTAGTAGCTCTTTAAGGAACTAAATAATTTTTGGATACTTAAACTCAGGAAACAAATCATCATAATCATGGACAAAGTCATCTCCCTTCCCAAAAAGCTAATCAAGCAGAATGTGGCAAGGGATCATTCACTCATGGTCATTTGACCAGTAATGAAAATAGTCATTTTATTCTTTAAGCAAATAACTCTGGATTTATTAATCTTTTTGATGCAATGGTATATGGGACTAGAAAGTAATAGGAACTACTTCTCTGCCTCCTCTGAATCCCTAGAAATGCCATATGTAAGTACAAAAATTTATACTAAACACTCATTCTATGAGGAACATAATTGTCTGATAGAGACATTTTATTTCAGATTCTATTCATTGCTTACTCACTTCCCCAATTTCCCTTTCCTGAAAATGTTCCTATACACTAGAGTACTTTATAGATGTTTGCTAATAAACTGAAAGCAATGTTAACTAAAAAAAAAAAAAAAAGAAGGTATTCAATTAGAACAGCTTAATTACAATGTGACTTTGTAAAGAGTTCTAGCTTGTAATTTTATCTGATAGCAGTGTCAAGGTTTCATTCAAAATAAGACATGATATTATTTGGTTCCCAAATAACCTAGATGAGCTAGATAACATGGAGCTTCTACATGGATTTTTAGTCTCTAGGCCTTCACAAATAATGCTGATATTTTCTAAGATATGCTCTTAAAAAATATATCATATTAGGACACACATTTAGAACATACAGGCTTTTAGGTTTCTCTACTTGAGCTACCATGAAGAAATTTTGTGTTCATGGTTCAAATATGGAAAATGAACAGAACTTGATATTTGAGATCTGTTCTGTGTTCTCTTTTCTGCTTTATTTCTTTTCACTATGTCAAAATATTGAAAACCGGAAACATGCAAACTCTTCTTTTGAATCATTTTTCAAGGCTCTTTCTTTAATAGAATGTTCTGAAAATTCACTTAACTCCTCACTCTCTACATCAATCTTATCTGAACCGTGACGTTATCAAATGGTGGTGTTGTCAAGATAGAAGACTGATTGGAGCCCTGCTATAATCTACAATATTGCTGTTAACCCATCTCTTGGACAAATTTGAACGAATCCCTACCTACAAAATACTGACAGCTGTTTAAACTATGTTCAGACTGTCATAAGACCTCACCTTTGCTTATTGATAATAATTTAAGTCAGGCTTTCTTGGCATTGTATTATTCTTTTTATGGCTCACATCATGGATAAAACATTATAGTTTTTTCCTTGAAATAGTCTACTTTACTCAAAATTACAATAAATGGTTCATTCACATAAGCTTTATAAAATTATCTACTACCTTTACATAGATGTATGGCCATATTGAGGCTAAACAAATGGAGAGGGCAATAATTTGGAAATTTTTTAAAGAAAAATTTAAATTACATAGATATTTGGGAGAAAAGTAGCCCTTTTATTTTATTTTATTTATTTATTTATTTATTTATTTATTTATTTATTTATTTATTTATTTATTTATTTATTTATTTATTTATTTATTTATTTAATTATTTATTTATTTATTTTGAGACTAGGTCTCACTATTTCTGCCCTTAGAACTGCAGGCTCACGTTGCCCAGGTTACCACAGACCCAAGCAATTCCCAGCCTCAGTTTCCCAGATAGCTGGGATTACAGGCACACGCCACCATGCCCAGCTATTTTGGGGGGATTAGGTCTTGCTACGTGCCCCCCAGCGGGGCTCACACCGTGATCCCTGACCCCTGCCGTGGCTTCCTAGGATGCCACCTTCAGGCATGCACCACCATGCCAGGCCCCAAAAGTAGCCCTTTAGTTCTAAGTTATTTAATTTCTTTGTTTTAGAGCTTTAAGTTTGCCTCTGAATAGATGGCCTTATTCCCGGAACATTCCACCTTTACGCTCCAACCCTACAAATTAACGAGACCGGTCTGAAATACAAATATTTTCTCATTTGTCTATATTAAATTACCTAATGACTCTCCATTACCTTCAGGTTAATATTTCTTAGAATGATATATAAGGGCCACACTGCCTTGATTCCCCCAAATTCTACTAGCTCCTTTGACTCACTCTCAGTAAGTTCTGATAAATTTAACTGTGATTGATTCATCAACATTTTATATACTAAATGGCAGGTTATTCTACATATATTTCATGTATTTATAACACATCTTTTTTCTTAATTTTCTTTTTGTAAAACCAAGGTTACTTGGATCCTCTGTGTTTTTTTCAATAGTCATAAGTCAACCTCAGAGTAGACAATGATGTAATATATATGTAATCACTTAAAAAAACTAATTTTTTAAAAAGCATAAAAACTTTTAAAAAGTTAATAAAAATAAAAATGCATCTTTCTTTAAAAAAAGAAATACATTAACAGATACTGATATATTGTCTTGTTGACAATATTAATTACTTTTTATGCTTTATCTTTTACCCTTTTATATATAAAATTACACTTAAAAGAAAAAACCAAAATCATCACAAATCTAAAAGAAAAGCAACAAATTCTCCAGTGTATTTATTGGGAAAAATCTAATAGAGGCAACAAAAAGTGAATTTGTGCAGTTCAGTCATGTTGTGCAAGGGTCAACTGTAATTTCCGTGCATATTATCTCATTCTCTGTGCCTTATGCTTGCTGGTCTTTCTATCCAGGTCACTAGACACTGTAGTCTGCTTACTCTCCTGCCTGTACTTGTGTTGATAACACATGGGATAAATTAATATAGGTGTGTATTAATGTAGCTACTCTACTCTTTTGTTTTTATAGTTCCATATGAAATTGTTAACCCACCTTTTACATTCCACAAAACAAAGCTTTCTTATGGAGTTTTATTGAATTGAATTAAATCTATAGATGCATATTACAAAAAGTCACATTTTGATAAATTCAAGCCTTCCAAGCCATGATCAATGTTTCTCCATTTATTTTAATCTGTTTAGCTTATTTTACTAATGGTTTATAGCTTTCTTTGTAGTTATTTTTAGGGACTTGATATTTTAATTCCACACAATTGTCTGGTTTAAATATCAGTTTCACCTTGCTCTAGTATATGCAATTACTTTTGCATATTGGTTTTCTAGAGTTATTTTGATAAACTATCTTTTTAATTCTAATCATTAATCTGGATATTTTCTTAAACTTCTCAACACAATGTTATCATAGCAAAAGAAATATCATAGCAGCAAAGATTGTATAAATTATTTTCCTTTTCAAATGCATGTTTTATTTTGTTTTGATACATTGCTTGTTTTGATAAGGTGTTTATTTTTTATTATTTCTCCTTATTATTTCTTCCAGATAAGCCTCCAGGATAATGCAGCATAGAGGCAGTGAAAATACAACTCATTCTGCTTTAAAGTTCACAAGAAAATACTACAAAGTTTCTGCATTAAACATAGCTAAATATTAAATATGCTGCAATATCTGTGTTTATTTCTTTTCATCAAATAAAGGAAGTTCTATTCCACTCCTACTTTGCTGAGTTTCTTTCTTCTAAAATTTTATTGAAAATATAGAATTTTGGTAGATACCTGTTCATATATTAAAATTGGCATATTTTTATTATTTTTTAACCTTTGATATTTTCTGATTCTTCACGCCACAAATTTGTTTCAGTAATTTCTATATCAACCTTGTACTCTTTAAATAAATTAATGTAGTCATAATTTTCTAACCGTAGATTTACTAATATTTTGTTTAGTAATTTTATTTATATTTACAGCAGATATTTGTCTACATTTATTGTTTTGTCATGATGTTCTCTGGGATAATTTTTATCAAAGTCAGTATAAGTTCATAAAATAAATTGGGAGACTAATCTTTGAAGTCTCCAGAGAAATCTGTAGGAGCTAGAAGTTTCTTGTGTGCCAAAAGTTTGATAGAACTCAGTAATCAAATCATTCAGGTATGTTATTTTTCCTATAAAAGGTTTTTAAATTATTTCTTCAACTTATTAGTTACATAGCCACTCATATTTCTATTTATTTCTGTATACATTTTGGTAAATTTTCTGGAGTGTCTCCATTTCAAATTTTCATATTTTACTCATAAATGTGTTCATAATATCCCATCATATTTTCTGATATAAAAGATAGTAATAAAGTCCTATCTTTGATTCCTGATCATTTTTATCATGCTTTTCATATTTTCCTTGGTCAGTATTATGGGGCAGCAGGGAAGCAGACTAAGAATGGAATTCTTTAACTCGGTTTTTTCAACTTAATAAACAGCTATATTAACAGCTAGAATACACCATACTTAATGGATCTCATAGACCTCTACCATGTACTTTCATTTTCTGCCAGTCCTTATCTTTTTTATGTAAGACATTTGTGCCACAGATTTTAATATGTGGTTAAAACAGAGAGATAACAAGCATTAACCCCATTCTCCTTTTTCCAATTCTCCATACAACAGAGACTATTTCCTATTCAAGGAGAGTATGCAGAGAATTATTAATAAACGTCACTCAAATAAAAAGGCCATTGCCCTTAAGAATCGTCTAGTCCACCAGGTAAATGAGTCATGCCCTGTCCTGTGATATGCTTGAAGACACACCTGGCAATCACCAGGGTTCATAGAAAATAGGAAATTATAGGTTAGGTCTACATGAAATGTGTGTAGAAAACAAGTGATAAGCAATCTTACTGCAGAGATAAAAGGTAGTCTGAACACACTTGCTACAGTGGTTTTGGCATTATTTTCCATGTAAATCATAATGTAGCTCTTTCATTATTTTTCATCACTTTTCAATTTGCAATAAACCCTATTGACAGCAATGAGTCCAGAAGAATATCACTATGTTTAATGAGATGAAAGTACTATATAACTATTGCTGGAAGGTTAATGGTTACTGTGTAATTAAGAAAAATTGTCTATATTTACCATTCACTATGGAGGTTGCAGTGCTATCACTAAATGCATAAAAAAACACAATATGCTAAAGAATTCTCAGCATTTACTTCAAAATAGCTAAAATGTCTGAATTACAAAATAATGATTCAACACATGCAACTCTAGAAAGTCGATTTACACAAGACTCTGTTAGGTTTAGCTGTTCATTTAGAACAAATGTCTGTTCCTCTAATTAATTTCATTCATTTTCATTCTAGGCTTTTCTGTGCATAATCAAAAAGTGAAGCAATAATTGTGAATGTGTTGACACCATTACTAGTAGCAGAACTTTGCAAACTGTTAGAGAATATCAATTTTATTGTAGTACTACAGATACTTTAAAGAGAAAGCAAGTTAATTCTAATGATTTGATTTTCTCATCCAGTTCAAGAAATTACAAGTTTTTTGAATATCATTCTATCATAGAAGAATGATCTGACATTATTGTGAATGTTATTGGAAATTCTGTTTAAAATTAATGATCCATCTCCTGGGTATTGTAGATAGTGCTACAATAAACATAGAAGTGCAGATTTCCTTTAGAATTAGGGGTTTTTCATCCTTCGCATAGATTCCCAGAAGCAGAAAAACTGGATCAAATGGTAGCTCCATTTTTAGTAGTTTGAAAACCTCCCAGTTGCCCCAAAAAGATAAATGAGTCAAAAATTTGTGGTATATTTATTTACACAATGGAATACTGTTCAGTATCAAAAAAAGACAAACTCTCATCATTCACAGCAAAATGGATGGAGCTGGAAGGAATTATGCTCAATGAAATTAGTCAGAAAGAAAAATATAAATACCAGATGGTCTCATGTATATGTGGGATATAGAGAAACTAAACAAAAGGAAAAGAAAGTTAAAACAAGTAAGCAGATAATAAAACTAAGACTTACAGCAAGGGAGCAGGAGGCAGAACAAAATCAGGGGAGGGATGAGTACAAGGTACTACGGTGATGGTTCAAGGGTGATATGGTGGTAGGAGAACTTTAAGGTATACAATGATGTATGAAGAATATACATTCATATATAAAAAATCAATAAAATATTTAAAAAATAAATTAGTGATCACTAAAATATTGTATTAATAGAAACATGAATTTTTGTGTATTATGCCATGATGGTAAAAAAATGGTTTCATAAAATTAAGAAGAAATATATATTATTATATACATTATATATATATTCTTTGAAACCTTACAAGAATTTGTTACTGCTTTAGTAAGCCAATATGCATTCAGATTCCTCAATATTTGCCCTTTAGTTATTTTTTACTCTTCTCATCATATCTGGTCTTTTATCTATAACTGTTTTCTTCTACTTAATGAACATTAGTACTTCCTTTACTGTAGGTGTGCTTGCAACAAACTAATAGTTTTATCCATTATTACTGTTTTTATTTCAAATCATTGTGAACGGGTATTTTCAGCAACCTAAACTTTTAAAACATCCTACAGAACTTTGAAAACTTTTATGATAATGAGGAGAAACAATAGGATAATGAGAAAAACCAATAAACTGGATAAGAAAGCAAATAGGAAATGTGCTAAAAGCATATAACCTACCAAGATTGAATCTTGAAAAAGTAGAGAATCAGAGCAATTATAAGCAGGAAGATCTGGTGAATATTCAAAAATCTACCAACATATAAAAACCCAGGACCTGGTGGCTTCAATGGCGAGTTCTACCAAGTATTTTTAAAAATTAATACCCATGCTTTTCAAACTACTCCAAAAGATAGAAATAAAAAGGATACTTCCAAATTTATCTTGCAAGGCCATCATTACCTGGATACCAAAGTCAGACAAGTAAAAGAAAATTATAGGGCAATATCTCTGATGAACACAGATGAATATTCTCAGCAAAATACCAGCAAATATAACTGAAAAACAGTTAAAAGATCTCAGTTAACACTTCTCAAAAGAAAGCATACAATTGGCCAAAAGCACAATGAGATATCACTTCACATTTGTGAGGGTGGTTAAGTGTTAGTAAGGATGTAGAGAAAAGAAAAACCTTGTTCACTGTTGGTGGGGATGTCACTAAGGTCCTGCATTATGGGAAGAAGTGTGGAGGTTCCTTGGGAAATTAAAAGCATAGCTACTATATGAGCCAGCACTCCCACATCCGGGCATTTCTCCAAAGGAAATGAAAATAGCATCCTGAACATATTTGCACTCTATGTTCATTGCAGCATTATTCACAATGTAATGGGCAATATGAAAAAAATCAGGTTATAGATGAATGAATGGCGAGAGATATGATCTAAACATATAAATGCCACAATGGAAAAGTATCCATCCACAAAGAAGAAGGACATCCTCCTACTGAAACAACATGGAAAAGCTGGAGGACATTAATGCAAATAAACTAGACACAAAGAAATATGACCACACTTATATGTGGAATCTAAACAACAACAAAAATAATAGTCAAAATTCATAGATGCAGAGAACAGGATACAGAACTAGAAGGTAAAGATCAAGGGCCCAGATTGCAGTTGAGTTGTATGAATAAATGTAGGGATATAATATAGTCATGATGACTATAGTTAATAATACTGTATTGAATACAGAAATATACCAAGTACATTTCAGGTGCTCTCATCACTCTCAAATGTGCACACACATGCGCACACACGAAATTAAGTCAGTAACATGTTTATTAGCTTGACTATGGTAATCATGTCACTATATATAGTGTATAAAGAAGTCATCATGTTACATACTTTATACATAATTTTAAATTAAAAAATTGTTTTAATTTTAAAATATGTTTTAAAACAATGTGCTGGGACTTCATGAAGCTAAAAAGGTTCTGCACAGCAAAAGAGACAGTAAATCAAAACAAACAGACACCCAACCAAATGGGAAAAAAAAAATTTGCACTCCATTCAGCTGACAGGTATCTGATATCAAAGATCTATAAAGAAGTCACACAACTTAAAAGTAAAGGCAAAAATCCCAGTCAAAAAAATGGCGAGAAGAGCTTAAGAGATACTTCTCCAAAGAGAAAATACAAATGGCCAAGACATATGAAAAAAATGCTCAACATCACTTATCATCAGGGAATTGTAAATCAAAACCACTTGAGATACCACCTCACACTGGTAACAATGGTCTGTATCAAAAGAAAAAAAAAAAGAAAAAAAAACAGGCAACAAGAAGTGCTGGCATGGATTTGTAGAGAAAGAAATACTTTTACTCTGCTGGTGGGAATGCAAACTGATTCAGCCACTGTGGAAAGCTGTGGGGAGGACCCTCAACTACTAAAAATGAAACTACCATTTGATCCAGTAATACCACTTCTGGAAATGTATCCAAAGGATACAAAAGCACTCATTCAAAAGGACACCTGTAACTCGTATTTTTTTTTTTACAGCACTTTTTACAATAACCAGGATATGGAAACAACCAAAATGCCCCAAAACAGATGAATGGGTGAGAAATTTGTGGTATGTGTACACAACAGAATATTATTCATCAATCATAAAAGATAAATTTGATGAATTTGTGATAACATGGATAGATCTAGAACAAATCATGTTAGGGGGAAAAAATAGAAAGATAAAGAGAAATACACAATAATCACACCTATATGCCAGGACATAGGGAAAACAAACAAAGGGACAAGGAAAATTTAAATCTGTCAGCAGAACTGAAGCATAAAGCAAGAGAGGGGGAGGGGATAGTGGGAGGGATGGGCACAAGAGATTAAGAGTTAGTTCATGGGTGGGTGACAAGGTGGTGGGAGAACTATGTGTTCAGGGTAGACTATGCATATGTGTGTGTGTATGAGTATGCACCACCAATTTTAAAAAGTTAACTTTTAAAAATATATGTTGTAAAAACTATTCAACTTCAAGAATGTAGAAGTAGTGTTGTATCTTTCACAAGGAACCCATGAGCAATGCTCTTGACTTCTTCTGAATTGTCCCCTCTCTCTTATCATAGTATCTACCTCTCTCTCTCTCTCTCTCTATATATATATATATATATATATTTATTTATTTATTTATTTATTTATTTATTTATCTATATCCACAACATAATCTTTTAAATCAATCACTTGGGGCATAAGCAATTATGCCTTTGGATAAAGAGCTCAGATGCCTAAATCCCGAATTCTTCCATCTCAGAAGGCAAGAACATCACCCTTGTTATCAGAACTACTCTGTAAAAACACTCCTCTGAGCTGATGTCTGGCCTTGAGTAAATGGGGCAAGGTCACAAGTTCAACACAGGAATAGTCAGGAAGACGTGTGTCAACTTAGTATGTCAGGGACATGTTAAGCTTCTATTATCAGACTGTGTTTTGCAGAGCCCTAAGAAATAATTTTCTACAGAAAAATGATTTTTAATCACCATATTATTTGCTTGTTTAAACTTAATATATATGATTTGCTAACTGAGAGAAACTGCACGATATCTTTATTTGTGTTAATAGGAGGAATGATCTCTAGTCACTGAACCACTGAAAGTGATAGTGGTTCTGTGCTGTGGTGAAATTGGGGGGGGGGGGGGCGGCATAGCCCTGCATGGTGGTGTTGCATTAGAATGGCAGCCACTGTGCCCCGGTGGGCAGAGACTTGGAGAAGGGAAGTTAAGCCTTCACAGGAGAGAAGAGGTTGAGGGGATTTGGAGACGATATAGACAGAGGGAGAGAAAGAGAGGAAGACAGGTGTCGAGAGGAGAGAAGAAAGGAGTAGCAGGGAGGCTGGAGGCCTCAGAGCTGCCGGCTGGTGACGCACCCAGGGAAGCATGTTAGAGAAACTTGTGACCTGTGTAAGCAGACATGGAAATTTGGTACTTGAAAACTTGGTTTAACTTTGAAACTGCAAAGCTTGGAAATTGTTTGGAGACCTGAGGAGAATTTGCTGTGTTGCTGTGTTCATCGTGAGAAGTCTGAAGTGGTTGCTGCTGCTGTTTTGAGTGAGTCTTGCTGGTTTCAGGCCACTTAAGAGTTGAAGTTGAAAGAATGCCAGAGCTGTGCCTTTTGGGGGATAATTGACAACACCTTCCTGGTTTCCTCATTGGATTTGAATCTCTGGCTTTTAAAGGCTCTTGACTTCTTCATCTGGCCTGAAAGTGGGACAGCTGCCATCTTGTGGATACATGTGGCTTAGGACCTTTATGCAGACTGGAGACTGAACTGGTCAGTAAGATACTCAAAGGGGGTCCATTACATGCTCAGTGGTTCTTGTCTATTTTGTCTTTTTAATGAGTAAATCTGTTTTTGCCTTCTCTTAAGGTTAGTGTGGTCTTGTGTCTGCTTATGTGGGCTGAGATGAACCTAAGGAGTAGCTGGGTTTAAAGGGCCAGCTGACAAGCTAACCACCAAACTGAAGCACACAACTTGGTGCGGGGGGGGGGGGAATGGGGATAACGGTGGGGAGAGTGGGGGGTGAACCCTAGGATTACAAAGATGTGGAATGTATAAATAAATTAAAAATATATTTAAAAAATAATAAAGGGCCAGCTGCTCCCTCTTTATTAGTTAAATACCCTGTTTTGTTTCATTACCTGATTTCAAAACCTCAAAATACCAAATTGTTGGGAATGTATCATATCTTCTGAGAATCTCTGAGATTGCAAGAAAGAGCTTTCAGTTGGGAATATTGAGAGGATACCAGACCAGACTGAATTGAGTTTCAGTCACAGTCACACAAGATACTAGTTGTAAGAAACCAAGAAAAACTATGCAGTTTTTCAGAGTTTAGAGTTCGTGTTCCCAAGAAAAGCAGGGATACAAACTCCTGCTTTACTCAGGGTAATTTAAGGACATGATGTCTGCATTAGAACAAAGCAAAGCACAGCGTTCTTAATGTGAATGTCAGTCACTGGGCTTTTCTTTCATCGGTCCCCAAATCTCACAGAAATTATTGCTTCACCCCCACTAAGTCACACGCTCCCCAGAACTTACTCTAACTACACCCACAGCTGCCGGACAATGGAGAAGTTATTTTTGTGCACTTGTTTAATGTCCTTAATTACATTTTCTTCCAGATTCTCAACATCTTCACCAACTTTCTGATCTGGCAGTATTTCACAGGTTTGAGTTGGCACTAATCCTGAAAACACTTCCTTTTGCTTCTGATAGTGCAGAACAAGAAACATTTTTATGGAATATAATGGAAAGGCTGGCAGCAGATTGAGAATCTAGCACAAGACTTAAAATACTGCAGTTACCCATCAGTCAAACTATAGAGCATGTCATGCATAATAAACAGCTGCTTTATTAGCTTGATGGAGCATGCAGCAAATATGAAATGATAGAATGCAGCTCCAGACCAGTTGCAGGAAAATATGCTGGCGTGGGCCAAATTGTGGGTGCCACCGACAATCATGCCAGAGATCCATCCTGACCAGCAAACATTTCTTTATCAGGAAACTTCTGGGAGATGACAAAGCACAGGAGTTAGCCAGCCCTGCAGGGAAGACAAGCAGCGTCCAGAGTGAATTGTTCTGTTGGCTGATAACAAATCTACTTTCCTCCACTCTGGGATGCTACTAAATAAACAGAGCACATGAATAAAAATAAACTATTGAGAGCCTATTTTTCATGTTACATTAGCATGGATGTTTGGGGTTTGTTTCTGAGCTTTCATCCAGGTATGTTCTGCCCTCATCATGTTACAAAACAGACAAATTCTGTTTTATGACCTCATCTATCTCAAGACCATGTATGTAAAACATGTGGAAAATGGAAACTGGCTAGCCAGCAGGTCCAAAAGGGTAAGTGATGAAGCCTCGTGAGGCAAAAGAGAATGTGGAAGAGAATCAGATCATCCAAAGAGCTCATTGACCATTTCCTGAAAGACAATCAAAATACATCACCTATACTAGTTTACTAGGGCATGTAGTAATCCCCGTATTCAGGCCAAAGAGCCCAAGTTTGTAAGTACATGCAAATCTCAATGGCCTCTCCTATTATTTTGATCTTCCCTTTGATGCATGTGTAATTTCATTTTGTCCTATTCCATAATGATTTTCTGATGCATAAAGATGTCAGAAAGTAATATATTGTTGAAATCATCAAATTACAGGAGTATGTTCCCAAGACTATGCCCAACCAAATTAAAGTTAAGCATTTCCTAGGGGATAAAACCTTGCTCACTGACCTACATATTTCACATTTTAAAATTCTCTATGTCAACTTTTATTTCCCTGTACAATCCAAGCAGTAACCACAATTTTCCATTTTATTTTGCCAGCATTCACACATTAGGCATAACATTTTACTATAATTCATCACAATTAGTTAAGGCTGGTTTCCAGGAATCTTATTTTTTTAACAAAAAAAAGTCATGTGGACTGACAGAAGAGCAAAGAGTTTTCCATCTAATCTGTAACTCAGTCTCTCCTCATCAAATGAGTCCTCAAAGCTACTACTCAGATTATCTTCCCAAAATTGTAATCAAATCATGTCAACCCCCCCAAGCATCAACCTTTAGAAATCTCCTCTCTACATATAGGATAAAATTTAAATTTCTTGGTTACCCAACCAAAGTTCCAAATAGTCTTCCCAAGCCATCTCTTCTATTGTTCCTCCTCACAAACTATTTATGAACTTATCATCATGTTTTAATATGGGTTCCACATCTTTGCAACAACTACCTATGGAAGCACTCCTCAACACACCACACACACGCACACACACTCACACATACACCCCTGCCTACCTTTCAAGACAAATTAAAATGCCTCCTCTGAGAATCTTAGATTCACTCATACAGTTTGTAGTTTCTAAACAAAATTTTTTGCCTCAAAGCAAAAATATTCACCATATTTTAGACAAATTTATGTATCTTATAGATTTAGATCATCTCCAAAGCTGAAGTTATAGTTTTAAATAAACTCTATCAGGGGATAACTTTAAATATCTGTCTGCTGGTGGTTGGATCTTTCTTTCTCACCATCAGCAGATAACCACTTGGGGGAGATGTTGTAAAGATGGTACGTTGGATAGGTGAGGGGACAGACTAATGGCTTCTAATAATTATTTAGTAACTTTAATACTTTTAATAACTTATGTATATCTAAAGCGATATATTACAACAGAAATAAATAGCATCAAAAAGTCCAGCTGTTTAACCAATAACCAGCAGTTGTAAAAACCAGGACTTCTATGAAGTTTACTGTCGAGAAAGTCAGCATATTTATAACTCATTCACTGGGTTGAAAAGAATATTAGGTATAACTTGGGGGTATAGATTATTTTTTCCTTTATTGAGGTAACTTTGGTTTTGAATACTGTACATGGTTTAGGGGAATGGTTTTATACCTCCTTGGCTGTGTGTCACCACACCACACCACCACCCAAGCATAACTTGGGTTTAATAGCTGTGACTTTTTCTCTAGAAAGCTGATTACAAAGGACAGTAGTTGACATTGACATTTTTGTTGGTAACGAAGGAATTTCAAGAACTACTAACAACAAGTATGATAACCTGCAGTTAATTTGAGTAGGTGTTAGTTCCAAAGAAGAGGGCACAATCATAACAAAAATGTGATCTTTCCCTTCCACAAAAATTCTCTTTGAACACAAATACTCTAGTTAAAAGTTCTGGCCCAAATGGTTAGAGCCCTGATAATCACAGAGACAGTCACAGTGAGCAGAGGGCCAGGGTCACCCAAAGGACATGCATGTGAGCTTGAACTTTGAACTCCAGGGCCAGTTAGACAGAAGCATTATCCCATGTCCCATATCCAGGACAGCCTGTCCTGGAATCTGATTTCAGCTATAGACAAATGATAGATTAGGTCACATCTGTGTACCTGAGCTAAGACTAAGAACCAATATCTTGAAAAGAATTCCTGAAAAGGAGGGGTTAGCTTGTCTTGCCTCTTCACAAACATCTATAAAGAAAGAGTGTTGCCTTCAATAAGCAAATCTTTTTCATTTCTCAATTTATATCTAACTTATTTACAATTTATTGTCCCCTCTTTATATGGTAGTAAAACAATAAAAACTTAAGTCTCCAGTATTGTGCTTTCAGTATAAAGCAGTACAGCCACAGTCTTTGTTCACAGAACCTAGCCCCATACCAGGCTTGGGAAACCTATGTGTCACTCTCCAGCAACCATGGGCCCCAGGGGTTAGGGAAAGATGCTTTCTGCTGATGGAGCTGTTCTTAGCCTTGTCCAAACTCTGAGACCAGCAATGCCCATGGAGTCTCTTCTCACACTGGGGATACTGATTCCATTTGGTTCAAAGCCCTGTTTCCTACCAGGGCTGACTTATATTCAAATCCTGCCCCACTTCTCCCTCTTGAGAACCTCCAAATCATCAGTTTTCCCTGTAGGGATGGCAACACAGATTTTCTAGAAGCAATCATAGAAAACAAACCTAAGTCATCAAAAAGGCAGAGTCAAGAGATGGTTAGAAAACAAGCTTTTAGCAGAAGAAAAGTATAAGAGACTATTGATCACAGCATGTGATGGAAATTTTTATCATCTCCAGACACTCAGAATTACCAAAATAACAGGCCCATTTCAAAGGTGTTGTCTTTCCTTATCAGCACATTTAAAGAAAATCATAGGTCTTGGTCTTATTCATTCAGCTACAGAATTCAGTTCATCAGATGCCACAATTTGTGATTTCGAACCATCTCTTTCTAAAATCATTGAAAGTCATTTAGTGCTGGTATGTGAAAGTTGTTCTGAGATGAATCATATTCAGGCCAAATTAGTTTAATGTTAAGTAGGCCAATAACAAGAGTTTTTCAAAAATATCAACATGCAGAAATCAAGGAGTAAGTGTAAGCTATCCTAGGAAAAAAATAAAAGTTTGTCCTTTGACCCATTTTTTCTGCTGAAACACTGAAAACCCACATAACACACTAGAGAAGGCAGCAGAGGCCAGGCAGGAGCATTTGCATCTCATACCCAGCCAATTTCACTTCCTTAGCACAATTATGGTTCTGTTTTGCCTCTATCCTGGTGATAAAAGCCTAAATAAAACCTCAAAATCATATATTAAAACCCCAGATTATTTATAGCTGCTCAATTTCATATGACACGGCCACATGAGATTTAATCCAGTTCTGCACGACTGGGAAAATTAAGCATGAAATTTCTTAGTCAACTTATTTTCCCAGTATCTGGGGAGCTTCATAGCAAATCAACATGTGTGTGCTTTCTCTTCAGTGGAAAAAAAAATCCAAAGATAGATGGCATCACCTGAAAAGCAAAAGAAGTGAGGGCTTAAGTCTACAGAGGCAGTTTAATCACCTGCTAGCACTTTATCATTCAACATAATAACACAGGGCCTTAAAAAGCCTGCTCTGACACTCCCATTTGTCCTGTGACAGAGTGCACACTGCATGGGAATTTAATATCCCCAATGCAATCAAACTTTGCAGTGCCCAGAGTGTGCCTGTCCTCGCTAAGCTGGAAGTCCCAAAACAACCCCATTCACTGACCAGGGCAGAGAAAGAGTCTGTTTTCCAAAGGAAGCTTCTCCATCCCAGTTCATGCATGACTTATTCTGGGATGCCCAGACCCCTACCTCAGAACATGTGACACCAGGGTGCCAAAGAAATTTGAATGATTCTGTCATGGCGTTGCCTTGAAAATCACTAGGATCCAGGTTTGACCTTTCAGCACCATTAATGGGGTATTGTTTGGAAATTTAGTCCGAGGGCTGGTATATACTATCCTCCAGAAAACTAAGGCAGTTGCATTTGTGGAGGCTACATAATAGTTTTCCCTTTAGGTGGCATCCCCTAGGAAATGTTCTGATGGGGTGTAAATCTCCTCTTCTATAGAAATAATCATGGTTTCTGGCTGTTCTGCTGCTGATTAGTCAGGGACAAAAATCTCTTTTTCCAGGCAAAGTAGATGTTATTACCATCATTTTACAAATAAAGAAATGGAAAAATCTAGAGGTAGAATGACTTGCCCAGTTTCATATTACTGACTAAAAAGCAACTGTTCAAAGCTGCTTTCTGATAATAAAATGTATTTTCCCTTGTGTTATCTTCACGTAAGAATAAAGTTGCAGGTTTAGGAAAGCAGGATGCCCTCTTCAAAGAGAATTTGGGGGAGAGAGGGCATAAGATTAAAGAGAAATTAAAAAAACAGTTTACAGCAGTGGTTCTCGAAGTGCGGTCCCTCAAAAAGCAGCAAGAAAACTACTTGGGGATTTGTTAGAAATACAGATTCTCAGTGTCTGCTCTGGACCTAGAGAATCAGAACCCCTGGGCCAACCCTCCATGTGATTCTGAGCTTTTTAAGAACCAGAGTTAGATAATAGCCAAACAATAAGGCTTTTCCAAAAACTTGTTGAAGTAGGTTTTTTCCATTCATACCCATAAAAATATGTTTTTAAAAAAACCTCAAAAGTAAAGTCAGAGAGAAGTAAAAGGCTTAGTAAGCAAACCAGTTGATTACCAAAGGCGGGATCTTAATTAAAAAAGAATCAATGAATAGTTGTGAAAATCAGATTTTTCACTCTTGAATAAGAAAGCATTTAGGTTAAAGTTATGACAGGTGAGTAGAAATTGTTGTGAGAAAAATGTGTTGAAAGTTGATTTTCCAGCGAGAAAAATTCTCTAACTACTGTACATATGAATATAAGACCCTCTGGAGGGAGACGGGTTTATCAAGCCTGCATTCCCCTCCACTTAGCTACACAGCCAGACTATTTCCCCCAAGTCCCGGTAAAGTGTGGCCTCAGGACTGAATTCGACCAGGGAAAGTAAGGGGAAGAGATGAACAACATGTAACAGCCATGTTCATCAAATACTCTCCCTCATGCTGCTTCCTTTCCTTCCTTCTGGCTAAATTCAGTGGAGGTGATCATAGCTCTGGGAGACAGTGGAAACCATGAGAAAGGGGGACTCTGAATTCATGAATCACTGTGGGGAAGGTCACCCCACAGCCATTTGCATAGAAATGTTACATATTTGAGACGTTAATTCCACTGAGTTAAATCAATGAGGTTTGGGAGTTTGTAAGACAGCAACTACCCTACGTAATTAAAGTCTTCACTAGAGTAAAAAATAAAAATAAATGCACATATAGTCAAATCAACAATATTCTGTACCAGGTTCTAACACCTACATCTTAAAATGGCTACAGAACTACAGCTATAGACTCCACCAATGACCAAAGTCAACAAGTGTTCATAAATATCCAAGCAAAGAACCCCAGTGTTTTCTCTTTCCCCTATGACATAGGATCTCACTGCTTGTCTTAATCAGGATATCTCTTCTGGAAATTGCTATTCATAGATAATGCTCAGAAGTTGGAAGGGTGATTCATATAGGGTCTGTAAGTTCAACATTACCAGTTGACTTCAAATGCGGTAAGAATATATTCTCTCTTCCATCCACCTTATTATTAAGACTTCCTCATTTTCAGGCTGGGCATGGTGGCATATGTCTGTAATCCAAGCACTGGGAGACAAAGAGGCCAGGGATCGCTTGAGTTCTCAGGTTCGAGACTACCCCTGGCAATACAGTGAGACCTGGTCTTGAAAAAAACAGCCTGGTGCAGTAGCAGGCACCTGTAATCCCAGCTACCTGGGAGGCTGAGGCTGGGGATTGCTTGAGTTCATGGGATCGGGACTACCCTGGGCAACATAGTGAGACCTAGTCTCAAAAAAAAAAAAAAAGACTTCCTCATATTCCATTAATACCCTGACTCTATCTTCCTTAAGGATTTCATACCTCTTGCTTAATATTCACTCAATGATTCAAAAATAATTTGTTGAAAGTCTCCCTGAACTGAAGCTGAAGACAAAAACTGCTCTGGGGCAATGTAAACACAAGAAATTTGTGTGATGATGGTGCAAACAGACAAATCTTTTTATTTTTAGATCCTCCTCCCGCTTCTGACATAAATGAATTTTCTCAGCTTCTATCGCATAGACCTCTCTTTGATAATTCCTACTTGCTGACATTTCCTTCTCTCTCTGTTTAGCATGATCATTCTTCTCTCTCCAATAGTAACTAAGTGATACTAAGTGATGGAACATCCTCAAGTGTAACTTTGCTTGCCCTCCCTCCCCCTTCCTTTCTCTATTCCTTTCCTTCTTCCTTCCTATTTCTATTTTAGACTACTATATCCACAACAATAATTTCAATATTCACCTATTTACATGTGGGTCACAAATATTTTAATATTTCTCAGTTACAGATCTTTCTTTGGAGTTCCACATATAACTAATGACCTACTAAACAGCTCTCCTGGGACATCTCAAAGCACTTCAAACATAATGTAGTATAAAACTGAATTCATTTTTTTCATGCGCAGGAACTCCATCTCCATGGTTTTCTTGCAGTGGACCTATTAACAGTGAATGACATAAGCTTCTTTTCTTGAAAGCAAACCAGAAATCTAAGAATTATTCTTGACATTTCCCTCTCCCTTACCCCTGATAGCTACTCCAAAAGCATATCTTAATGATTTTTGACTTCTGAAATCTCAAATCTGCTGAATGCACTCTATCTCCTCTACAGTATCCGATTCCAAACTGCACACCTTCGCTTGAGCAGTATCAGCACTTTTCCCATTTACATCACCACAAGTCCATTCTCTATAATGCAGAGTAATCATGCTCATATTGCAAATCTTATCATATCACTCCACCACTGTTTAGTGATTTACTTCTTAAATTGTAAACTAATAAAAGCCCCTAAGAGTCTGTCTTGTCCTGTTCAGCCTCAACTCAAAAATCATCTTCCCCCTTTCCTTCCCAAATCAACTACCTTGGCTTTTTGCTCTCCTAGGCTGTTCCCTCCAGTTATGGAAACTTGAACAATTTCCTTAGTCTTAAACAGCCGCCCTAACCATCTCATTCCCCACTGACCAGTTACTTTAGATTTTATGTCACTCTGTTGCCCTTCTTGTGGATTCTAACATGACCTCCATTTTGTGGTTAATTGCTTCATTCCTAAGTCTTCCTGGAACCTGTCCACCTGCACACTAATCATAGTTGTAAATTTAAATTAAATGCAGGATTCTTTGATTATCTATCACCTTCACTAAACTACAAGTAGTCCCATGAAATCAGGATCCATGTTTATTTTGCCCCACCATTGTAGACTGAGATTTTTATTTACTTAACAAATATCCATCAAAAAAATATTCTCAGTACTAAGGACATGGTAATAATGGGCAGAGTAGTTTCCATATGCTGTGGGACTTAACAGTAGTGCTAGAGACAGACAGTGACAAACACATTCTTTAAAATAAGAAAAATAACAGATGATAATAAGTACTGTGCAGGGAATTAAAATACTACAATACGAAAGAATGTGACTAGATGTTTAATTCAAATTGAAAGATGACCTTTATGGAATGGTCAAAATGAAATTTTTAGTTACAATTTAAATGACAAGATAAAACCAGTTATGTGAACAATGAGAAGAACATTCTAGGCAGAGGAAATAACTAGTACAAAGGCCAAAAGACAGGAGCCAACACCTGGGACAAGGCCAGGATCATTATGAATGTTCGGTAAATATTCATTGATCATTGTTGCAGTAAATAGGCATACAGAACAGCCCACAAAAGGGCTGCTGACCCAGGCTCCCCTTCTTTAAGCTGTGAGAAATGGAGAGCACAAAGGAGAAAGTGGCAGATGATGTGAGTCGTTTCTGTTGTGGTTGCTATTGACTGATAGATCTTCAGTACTGCATTCCAAGGAAGTGGGGTGTGACACATTGATTTTTGAAATTTCTACTGTGAGACAGGGATGACTGGTCTTATTGACAAGAGTGATTCAGTAACTTGCACACAGTAAGACTCTGGACAGGCTGAAGGAAGAGCTGCATCTGCTGTAACTATTTCTGTTTTGCTCAAATTATAACTGACTCCGAGACATTGCTTTGAACTAGGCACTGTACAGTTAAAACTATTTTCTTGATTTAAGGTTCTCCTTTCAAAGTTAAGCTAAGTGTGTAAACAAATTCATAATGTCTAGGGGACACTTTGAACATAAAATATAATTTTTAAGTCTAGAATCATCTCACATCTTCTTCCTAGCCTTTGGGTACTCTCTCAAATTGTAGTTGTCCTTGCTTATTTTTCTCCTCCTCTTACTCTAGAGGAACAATAAAACTTTACACCCTGAATGATGAATAAGAAATGCTCTTCCCCAGGCAGAATGTGGGATCAAAGTTAAGTCTGTTACTCAAATCATCTGACTTTGTATAAAGTAAATGTTTCTTCACAGAATGAACTAAAATATTTAAGATTTAAAGAAATGTGACCTGGAAAGTCCCTGAAAATTATTGTTCACCCCCCCATTCCCAGCCCACTGTACCCTTTGTGTCCCAGGCACTGTTGGGCCCAGGCCCCATTCCTAAGTGGGGGGACTGGGGTTGGGGTGTAAGCATCCCAGAGAGGGCTTTCCGGTCAATGCGAAGGGTCAGGAGTAGGGTGGGTGGGTGGAGGATGAGGAGACTTCAACCCCCTCTGGTCAACTCCCACTCCTCCAGTCAGTCCTCATCAGGAATAAGAAAACTGCAAATAATCCAACTGAAGAATCAGAAGAGGTGAGGGATATGAATGAAAGTTCTGTACACACACTTCTACTGGGCAGGACCCAAAAAAGATTTGGAGAAAAACCACTGAACATGGGAATGTGAGATCAATTACAGAAATGACCTATCAGAATTATACCTATACATCATTGGGGGCTGGAAGTCAAATACTGGTTCAGAGAAACCTCCAGCAAGAGCAAGTCACACCCTCTCAACATTGGGAGAAAGGTCACAGAAATATGGCAGCCATCCAACACTAAGCAACAAACCATGACCAAGGAGACCAACCCGATAAACCATCAGCTGATGTCTTGTCTTCTCCAATGAACTTCTCAGCTAACAAAAGAAAGCAACCAGGCTCTCTAAGTCAGAGATCAGAACTACAAGGCGGGGGGAGGTGAGGAGAGAAAGAGGGTCTGAGAACATAATGGAGACATCCAGCAAGAAAGAGCAGGTGCTGATGGACTCCAGATGAGCTCAAACTGACTGCCTGATGTAAAATTAAGTCTGGAAATCTAAGCAGCATGTTCTACCACGCTCCAGAAACACAGATCCTTACCTGGGAAAAGGATGTTGCTCCAGAAAAAAAGATACTAAAGGACTAAACATGGACCAACGAACAGTAATGAGAGAAGATGCGGAGTGACCAGAGGGAAACCCGGGGGGAAGGGGAACATTCCCAAAAGGGACCAGGGAACAAGAATCAACAACCATACAAAGATGACTGTGTTGTATGATAGTAAAAGTAAATTTTTTTAAAAAAATATAAAAGTTGCTAGATTAATAAAATTGCTGTTCAATTTCATAAATAGATTGTAATACTGAGTAAGATTTTAAAACAATTAGATTTCAGATAGTTTTAAATACTGTATCTGAAATTTGAGGTGATATTTTGGGTATTTTCTAAATACAAATAAATTTAAAAAGAAAATCTGGGCATTTTCTTTTTTTCTTTTGCCTCATTTGCATTGAGGTAACAATGGCTTGCAACGCTGCATGTAATTTGGGGTTATAGTCTCATACTACTTTAGACATCTACGTGCTTTTCTTTTTAAAAGATGATTTTTGATAATAGAATGAGAAGATGATTCATTACTCCAAGTCATCATCATTAATGAACAATTAATAAAATTTATGTAACCAAATCAACTAATCCAAGGCAGTTCCCTTAGTAAAGTTACTTGCTCTCCCTGAGCCTTACCATCTTAGTCTCTTAAGATGGCGATACTACTATTTCCTTCAGGACTCGGAGAAGATGGCATCAGAAAAATGCCCTACTTTGCTCCAGGGAAAATTGACTGAGAGAAGTCAAAAAAGACACTGGAGTCAGAGGGATCTGTGATTCAGGGTGAAATCAGAATGCCCTTCATTCACCACAGACCAATGCTGATTACACATGACAGAGATGCTCAAGAAATTCAACAAAAACATCAGTCAGAGAGAGACTTCACTGAGGCAGAAAGCACAGTTCATAACCATATCCAGGGAAGGTAAATTTGCTTGTTGTGAATCTGATAATCTGATTGATGGGGGTACAGGTGAGATTGCTGTGAAGAGTCAAAAAAGAAGAGCCCCAGTGAGGGGGGTAAAGCTTCAAAAGACACAACTCACACTCCCACACCTCATTTCCTCTGGGAGTAGACAGAGAAACCAAGCAAAAACAGGGAAGCCATAGTAGAATACACTGGTGTAGACTGTGGAAATGAGGGTCTTCAATTCAGAGAAGAGGGCTACGGCAGTAACAGGCAAGGTCATGCCCTTCCTTATCACTTTGACCAGCAAGTCACCTCCAGGACCCTCCCCCACCTACATAAGACTCAGCTACAAGCTGGTTCTCTCTGACAGAGTATAACTTACTGGACAAATGAAACTCTGCACCCTGTCCTGGTTATCTGTCCTGGTTATTAAATAGTAAAACTAAATGAAAGTATGCGCATTTGAAAGTAGAAGGTGCATATGTGCCTCTATTACAGGGGTTTTCTATTTATGACAATATTCTAGACAAGTGAGGCGCCAAATGAAACTTTTGGTGGAATTATTATTTTTTCAAATTATGCTTATTATGATAATGTAGCCTTACATCGTTGGCACTTCTTTCTTATTTCCCCTAAGGTTTCCAATTTGTTGAGTGAACTCACATTGAGGGTTAAAAGAAGTATCGCAGTTTTAAGTCTGCACTGTGGGATAAAATTTATCTTCTGGTAAAATATCTATATGTTAAAGTATTTGAGAAAACTACTGTCATTTTTTTAATTTTACACATTGCATTGTGAACTATTGTTAGAGTGTTTATTAAAAAATCATTATGGGATTCTCACGCCTCCTCTATAAAATAATTTTGGATTGGTTTTACTTTAATGGCTTCCATTCTTCTAAATCACCACCTAAATTAGATTTTATGGTAAATAGGAACACTTACAAAAGTAAAGAATAAAATTAAAAAGTCATATGGTTTTTAATGCTATGTTACGAAAATGAATTTTTTTCGATAGATGCACAATCAACTTTCACTTATGAGCCAACATTATGGCTTATAAGACAATTGCAATAGTTAGGTGAAATGAACTTGTAAGGATAATGCCCGCTTTAAGGAGAATGTATAGTACACCTCACCTACAGAATAGACAATGCCCACTTAAGGTCCAAGAATAAAAGATCCTCCTAGTATTTTCTTAAGTCTATATATTCAGAATTAGAAAACAGGTGGAAAGATCAGGGACATAAAAAGAACACACTCCAAAATACTAAGAGTAAGCCACATAAAATGAATAATAACCATTAGCACCTAGAACACATTCCAGAAGCATTTAGGAGACAGTCCATTGAAAAGGTAGTCACTGTAAAATTGGAGGTTGATATTGTAAAGATGTTTGAAAGGTATTGCAGTGAGGTAGAAAACTGAAATAGAAGCTGAATTTCAAGCAATGCAGGAACAGCGAAAGAAGAATTGAAAGAGTGTGCCTCAACAATGTCCGATGGAACAAATAATTGAGTAGTAAGTGTGTATGCATTATAGAATCAAAATTATGAATCCTGTTCTACAATACTCTAAAATATTCTCAAACCTTATCAAGGTACTTTAAATCAGTCAAAATATTCTAAGAAACATTTATTTCCTTTGCTGTAAGTCTGAGTTCAGCAAGTTCTATTTACATAGGCCATTTGGTTTTTTAAGTGAACCCAGTCACATAGAAACCATGATGATAATGGTCCTAAAATATCTTCTTGTTGTAAGTTATTATTAACTTTCTGAATTACAAAGAAGTCTCTTGAGAGTTTGGTTAATATCAATAAATCTCTCAGAGCCTGACAAAATGAAAGATGAGTAAGACCAGCAAAGAGATAACTAAAACAAAATAGAGCAATCTGTAAATACATACACACACGCACAGGCACAAATACATGTATTGACCCCTTAAATCTAGGAAGCCTTGAACATCAGGAAACATATTTGTTATCAAACCAGGACCCCAGAGAATAGGAATCAAATGGTTAAGGCAAACAATTGTTTAACTAATTTATTCCCAGCAAGGCAGTTTAAAAGTTTGACTAATTTACTTTAAATAATATCTCAATTTATCTTGCTAGCAAGAATCCAACCACCACTATTCAGTTTGAGCACCCCTCTAACCAAGATGGTATGTACAGTTCCAACCCTGAGTGGCCTTAAATAGCAACTGGTCTTATTAGCATAGTAAAATACCCATGCAGGGTTGGAGTTTGTGACCGTGAGATTTATGAGGAAGCCCTCAGCATCTGTACAGGTGCCCCAGTTAGTGAAGAATTCCAGCATCCAATCACCCAAGACTCTCTTGTTCTGTTCTTTCCCTTTCAAAAAATTTTCTAATTTGTTACCCAGGGAACCAATCTCTGGAGATCTACCTACATACCTCCTTGTCTATCACAAGTAGCAAAACTGGTCTTTTGAGGTATTGTCTATTGGCTGACATTTACAAAAGGCACACCTCTTACATATGAAACCATACCCTCAAAATTACAATTTCCAGCTTTAGCATAAAAATAGGCAAACGAGTTAAATTTAAATTTCAGATAAACAACAAGAAGTTGTTAGTATAAATATGTCATGATATTTGGGGCACACTTAAAATATGACTTGTTGCCTCCCTGAAATTCAAACTTAGCTGAATCTCCTGTATTTTACCTGGCTACCTGACATAACAGTCTATACACACCAGATTCAAACACACCAAAAATGAAATGGTGTCACATTAGTTATTAAACTGGTCCCAACAACCATTACCTAACCACAAATGTCATTACTGACAATCTTATCTTGTTGGCAAGAGAAATATCCAGATAATCCACAAAATGAATATTAATTGCAAAGACAAGAATGTCTAATTCTCATTTGGAAAGACAAATAGCATGGCCTTGCACACCCCCAATCCTTGTACTCAAGTGTATTATGTCAGTCAAGGTCGTCCAGGGAAAGAGAACCAACAGGAGAGAATGGTGTGGACATTGGCAAGTCTAAATTCAAGAAAAGATCAGAGTCTGGAGCCCTATAGAAAAGGTGCAGTCCCCAGGCTGTTGGGTGGGAAAATTCCTTCTTCTGGAAGTCAGTCTTTCTCCTATCAAGGTTATCAATTGAGTGAACAAGATCTACCTCATTATAAAAGAAAATCTCATCCAGCAATACTTAACAAGGACTTGTAGAAAGATATTTTGCTAAACATCCCAGTCTCGTGACCTGGCCAAATTGAAAGATAAAATCAAGTATCTCACTCATGTGCCCTATATCATATGCAACATAGTACATTTCCCACCAGAATCACCAGGATCCTAATCACTGGACTTCTCTCCTAGTCCCAGTACATATGCTGATCCTCAGTCTCTAGTATCTGGGTACCGCATGAGCGGGTTTTTTTTTAATGAGGTATCTCAGTGCCACTGCCAAGATTCAATACGTTAAGTCTAGAGTGGCCTCCAGAAATCAGAAGTTTTAATAAGGATCCAGACAATTCTGATATAGCTGGGGGCCAACCTTTAAATATACTATTATTTTAAGGTAAGCTTTCACTGCATTCAGTGTATTTTAGTTTGTGTAGGGTATTTGGCAGATCACAACTTAGTCACAAATTATACTAAGTCAATAAAATTTCATGATTTTCACATCTGTGTCTGTGAAATAGCTTTCTATTCAGTTAAGCATTTGATGTACCAATAAAAGATCACTAGCAGGAAGTCCCATAACTCCTTCATCCCTTACCCCCTACTCTTTCTAAGTTATGCTAATAGGTGCCCATCTGAATTTAAAGAGCAGTACATCTTGCCCTGCAGAGGGAAAATCAAATTTTTAATTTATTTTCATTTCCTTTCATCATTTTTCATTCATTTTTGTATTTGTTTTATTATGTACATTTTTTTTCTCCCCTCAGGTGCAGTCCTGTATTTCTTCCACTATAGTCCTGTGCTTTTCCCTATCCTGTCTTGAGTCCAATCCCTTCCCTTCTCCAGCTGTATGCCACAGATCTGTGGTCAGCTTGCTGGTTTTGTCTTCTTGATCTTTTGTTTGGTTTGCCCATATTCTACCTATAAGTGAAACCATCAATATTTCTTTTTCCTTCTGACTTATTTTGCTTAGTATGATCCATTGCAGCTCCACCCATGCTGCCACAAATAGCATAAGTTTGCTGGGCATGGTGGTGCAAGTCTGTAGTACCAGCTACTTGGAAGGCTAAGGCCAGAGAATCACTTAAGCCTAGGAGTTCTGGGCTGTAGTGTTATGTTGATCGAGTGTTTGCATTAAGTTAGATATCAGTATGGTGACCTCCTGGGAGAGGGGGACCACCAAGTTGCCTAAGGAAGGGTGAACTAATCCAGGTCAGAAATGAAGCATGTCACCAAAAAAATAGGCTTATCCTTTTTGATAGCTGAATAGTATTCCACTATGTGTATGTATGTATGTATGTATATATATATATACATAAATCACATCTTCTTGATCTGCTCATGCTTTAGGGCATTCAGGTTGTGCCCATATCTTATTAATTGTAAATACTGCTGCAATCAACGTAGGGGTGCAAGTTTCCATCATGTTCTCTGTGTATATTCCTAGGAATGGACTTACTGGATCATATGGCAGGTCAATTTTTAGTGTTTTAAGGAGCCCTGACACAGCTTTCCATAATAGTTGGATCAAATTGCATTCCTATCAGCAGTATAAAATTGTATTCCAATCAGCAGTATAAAGGGTTCCTTTTTCTCCACATCCCTGTCAGTATTTATTTTTTCCAGTTTTTTAATATGAGCCATTCTCACCAGTGTAAGGTGTTATCTCATTGCGATTTGATTTGCATTTTTCTAATAAAAACATTTTGTACATTTTTTATATGCCTGCTGGTCATCAAATCATTCTGAATTTGAAGTTCTACACAGGATGGTCAGAGAGACTGACTAAGTTAATGAATTCAATAATGCATCTAATTTCTTTTGTACAGGAAACTTCAAATTACTAAATTCAGGCATATTTCTCCCTAACAATTTTTACTTTTAATAAAATTTCATCTTCCTTGTTTTTATGCTAAAGCATTGAATTTCAAGCACCATAGGTAAATTCCCTAGTGTTAAAATTTTACAGCAAGGGTAATTTTATGACAGGATTTGAAAGACATATGCAATTACTGAATTTTAGAAGGTAAACATTAAATTTAATACATTATTGAAAAAACTACCTTTTCTGAAGAAGCAGTATCTAAAAATGAGATTAGGGATAAAGTGAGCATCAGATAATAGATGATGATAACATAAAAGGTGATCTAGAAATCCTAAACCACTGCAATGATCCTTATAATTTCCATAGAATTGTAACACACTATACATACCATTCCCTCACCACAAGAGTAATCTGTCTGATATCTTGTATTACTTACTACTCTATTTGCACTTTTCCTAGGCTAAATCAGAATCAATCTGAGGAACAACAAAAACTAAGATTAAGGAAAACATTCTTAATGCAGAGACTAATTTCTTGACATGTTTTAAAAACATTCATTCATCCTCATATCCCAGACATTTTTTTCAACATTTTTATATGGTATGGTTGACTAAAATAAGTAATATTCTTGAATTTTATGACATTGTAATCAATAAAATGCCATTTCTCCACACAGTGAATTTTCTTATGTTACCAATACTGAAGATAGAATTAAGCTACAAAGATTATATGAATCCTTTAACTGATACAGTAAAAATTCAAGGAACATGAGTTGACAAATTATAATAAATTGCTAATAGATGAATGGATAGATAGGCAATAACAGGGATTTATTCGCCCTTTATGAATTTCATATTTTACATTTGAAAAAGTTATCAGTCACATTATAAATATTTACATATTCTATGTCTACATATTTTATATATTAATTATAAGTATATATAATTTACATCATCATAAAAACTACAAAACACCATGGTAAATTCAGGGAATCTGGCGATATATCAAATATGTATGTCTGATTATATAATCTAGCATACAAATCAAATAAAAATCATTTTATTGGGAAACAATTCTCTATGGATCTCTCAGATCTTGGTGAGTTTTCCCAAAGTCATCAATTATCTTTTGCTCCAAATTTTTCTCTTAAGAATATTTATATGGCAGTCTTAGAGCACAAAGGTAGTGTCTCTCTCTCTGGAACAAGGGACAGATATATTGGGTCTGTAATAAAAGTTTCAGAGCCCCTAAGCTCTCTTTTAACATGCTGCTCACTACAAGTATAGACAATCCTTCAGACCCATCCACATCACCTCTTGGGGACAAATAGAGCTAACAGGGTTATGCTAAAACTCATGCTCTCTGCTGGACCATAAGTAATGAAGTCCTTGTGTCTGAGTCATGGCACTCAAACCTTCAGTTAGCAGCCATGGAACTCATTAGGTTACAAGTAGGTTGGCACCTCAGAAGCATTAGTTCCTGACACACATGACTGATATCTCACCTGAAAGCTCATTGCTTTCCTAATTCTCAGATGCTACTTTGATGAGCTACCTTGCTGATTTAATCCACAGCATCTGACAGTGGATTAACAAGAGTGAATATGAAGGTATTGAAGGCACACATTTGATATACTTACATTTCAAAACAAGCATGTAATGTCAAAATTAAGCAAAAACATTATACTTGAAGATTTCATTTAAAAATCAACCTGGAAATTTCAAGAGATATGATATCCTCATTCATTCATTTATTTAACAAATATTTGTTTCTCATTTCTTATGTAATAGGAAATATTGGGAGGAGACACTGAATTTTTTTCAAAAGGAACTAAGAAAGGCTTCACTGAGATTATTGTTGAGGAAACATGTGAAGAAACGGGAAGCAAGTGACTATCTGAGGAGCAAAAACTCTGGACAGAAGCACAAATGCAACAACTCTGAGATGGGCCCAGCTAGGAAGCCAGTATGACTGAATTGGTATGATCAGAGAAAAGAGTATAAACAGAGGATGTCAGAGAGATTTGGGGCCTGGGGTGGTCTAAAAGGGGCTAGAAATGAGGGGATGATCATGTGGGACCTTGAGGTTACATAAATATAATACATGCGAATGGATGAAAAAGATGTGGTATATATAAATAATGGATATTACTCATCAATTAAAAATGACAAATTTGATTAATTTGAGATAACATGGATGGACCTAGAAGAAATCATATTAGCAGAAACAATTCAGAAAGAAAAAGATAGAAACCAAATGGTTTCACTAAGTATGGGACATAGGATAAACAAACAAAAGGCCAGGAGAAAAAGTCAAAACAAGCTAACAACCAAACTAAAGTACACAACTTGGGGGGAGGGGATGTGGTGGGTGAACTCCTGGGAATACAAAGATGTGAAATATAAATAATTAAAAATTTTAAAAAAGGAAATACGTGTTCTATGATTCTTCTCATTTTTCCAAATAAACATATCTAGTGGGAGAGATAGAGAGACAAACAGACACAGAAAAACCATCCTCTGGCTTCTCATTTGAATCTTATAAAAGCCAAGTCATTATGAAGAGATTTGTTTTAAGCAATTGGTTCATGTGACTTTGGGGCCTGGTAAATCCAAATTTGGATGGGAAAGATTGGTAGGCTGGAGTTTTAGGAAAGAATTATAGGTTGGATTAAGTTCACAGGCAAATGTAAAACCATGAAAAGCTGAAGTTGCAGATAAAGTTTGAAGGCTGTCTGCTGGAGAAATTCCTTTTGCTTGGAGAGTGGTGGGTCTTTGGCAGGGTACATGAGCCTTTTGGTCTATGAAGGCCTTGAACTGATTGAAAGAAATCCACCCATATGATGGTAGGAAGTCTGCTTTTTTCAAAGTTCACTAGCTGAGATGTAAATCTCATCCAAGAGGACCCTCATAGAAATAGCCAGAGTAATGTTTGACTGAGTATCTGGGCACTGTTGCCCAGAGAAGTTGACACCACATGGATGGAAGTTCTACTGAGGTAGACCTAAGTTTCATATCAACAAAAACCACCTCACAAATAATTCAAATAAAGGTTGTATAATATTTGGAAAAATTATTATTGTATTGATAGACACTAAAGCAAATGAAAAAGTTCCTTTCTCACCTGTAAAACCATGAGTCTGATTTATTCAGATAATTAACCAGGATAATTAATCACAACTCAGAATCTCCAACTCAAATGGAATTTTTTTTTTATTTTAATCAAAGAAATCACATCTTTCAGGGAAAATTCTGATATTTGGTTCTTAACTTTCATGGTAATGTATCAACTGCCTCAGCTAAGGCTGACATAACAAAACACCACAAAATGAGGGACTTAAAGAACAAACACTTATTTTCTCACAGTTATAGAGGATACAAATCACAAATCAAAGCGCTAGTCAATCAGTTGAGGTACAAGCTCTCTTCTTGTCTTGCAGACACTCTTCTTCCTAATACATTTTCACATAGTAGAGAGAAAGAAGGAAAAAGAGAGAAAGTTCTCTCATGTGTCTTCTTTTAAAAAATGTTGGCCTTATTGGATCAGTCTTCCACAATTATAACTTCATTTAACCATTTCCATAAAGACCTTATCTTCACATCCAGTGAAAGGGAGGGGGAAGTTTCCACATATGAAATGAGAGGAGGGGTAGCACAAGCATTCAGTCCTTGACAGGTTCCTAACTCTCTGTGCAAGTTGACAATTCAATAGGATTCACATATATTATATAAAATATTTTACTGTATTTTCAATGCAAAAAAATCTAATTACCCCTACTTTTGACATTATAGGAACTCAGAAAGACAAAAGTGTTTAAATTTCATCTAGCTTGTCATTTCCAGTCAAATAGCAGTGACCTCCTGGATCACCATGCAAGGTCTGTTAGGAATGTGTGCCTGTCTATAGCCACATATTTACCATAGACTATTGAAGATAGTAAGGACTCTAAACAAAGACATAAGTAAGGATAAGCTACCCTAGTTCCTTCATCCAGTGTAATTTTTTCTTATTTATAACACCATAAACAATTAGGGGCTAGAAAAGATATCTCCTATGAATAGTCAACCATCAAAAAATATGACTGGATACTTGCTGGGTGATGTGGAAAGATATTTGCAGTGGGTTTATATGAAAACATGAGTTTCAAGCCGTGAAAAGGATGATCACATTATTCAAAAGGATTTTTGAGGTACGAATTCTACTGAGAAAGTATTTGTACACATAAATATAAAAACAAGTCAGAGTTTTCTTTTTTTTTTTCTTTTCTATTCTGTTCATTCCTGGAAGGGGTTTGAGTTCTGTTGTTTATAACACTATTGTTGTTACAGCTTCTTTTTTGTTCCATTCTGTTTGTAGATTTTTTAAATAGGAAAAGCAAGAGACAGAATCTCTTAGCCAAGAAAGGTATTGAACTTAACGTTACAAAAGGCATCAATAGAACCAAACTTTTTGTGAGTCCTCTAAACAGTTTAACTATTAAAAAAAAAATAAAAACAGAGTTGCTTCCAAGGAAGCAAAGAATGAAAGGCACCTGGAGAAACGCTGCCAAGCAAAATAATAAACAGAGAAAGGAACATGTTAAAAATTCTAGAAATTGTAAAATTAAGGTTGCCAGAGAACAAGGGTTAAAGCAAGTCCCTTTACTTAGCAGGGAGTGAAAGTAGGGAGCAGGGAGTAAAGAGTGAGAAAGCCTGCAAGGGAGATCCAAACAAACTGATACCTATAGTCCCCAGAGTCTTTTGCCTGCACAGCCAGCAGTGAGACAGGCTGTGTACCTCTGAACACAGTCACACTCGAAGGGATCTTAGAAGCGATGTGGTTCCTTATTCTCACTGCCTTGACCAAGGGGCTCAGGCCTAAAGATGCTTAACAACGTGCCCAGGGAAGGTTCCCAGCAGCAAAGCAAGGAAATAACTTAGATTTGTTGGTTCTGAAGCCAGTACTTTTGTGAGGCGACAGGAGCAGCAGCATCTTAACAGTGGAAGTTTTTACAGTGTCTCCAACTAATCCCATCCAAAAACAAAAGCTAAAAAAATGTAAGGATTTTTGGCAAACAAGGAAAGAGTAGAGTCAGCAAAGCTTGAAAGTATAAGTCGAATCAATTTGGAGACGTTGTCTTAAATCAATGGCCAATCTCCCAGGATGCGTTGACTGGATGTGCATCTATAAAATGCCCCTCTTTAAACTAAACTAAATGCTGATCTCTGCACTATATTATCTCCTTTATAAGCCCCTTTCTAGGAGAAATCCTGTTCTGTGATTGAATCACAGATGACTATCTCACCCCCTCCCAGGAGTCAAGAAAATGACTATTAAAACCCCAGTTTTTTTCAGTATCATATTTTTTAATTATCACTAACTAGCATTTAGGCAGTATTTTCCTTTTATTTCTCCTTTATACTTACGAGTAGAGCTTTAAAAAGATTTTTTGACAATAACATGTCTCCAACTTGCTTCGGTAAAATGAGTCGACAACATCTACAAAGCGCCCCAGACACGGACATGGGAAATGAACACTAGGAGTCTCGCCCTCTTGAAAGGTTGATGCTATTTCTGGCAAGAATCCAGATCTTAAAACAACTCTCCTGCACCATATCTGTATCTCTCAGCGATAGACAGAAATTGAAACTAACAACCCATAGTTTGGGGCAAAATCAAATCCCACAGTTGTTCTGCAACATGGGTAAGAATAAAGGTGAAGAACATTAAGGGGAAGTGAGCTGTAAGTAGAGAGTGTAACTAAACCTCGAATTAAACTTCCTTTCCCATGTGTTCTGAATCTGACATCCTTCCCTTTGGCCTGCAGATGGGGTCATTGGGGCTGTCACTGATCACTGAAGGAGAAAACGGGAACTGAAACTCACAAGCCTTGCACCTGTGGGGTCTGCTTCATTAACACTGTTGACCTCGTTGTTTCCCAGGGTTGCCCCAGCCAGTGTCGCTCCCACAAGGCACCCTTGCACCCTTAGCAGACACATCACCTTCTCTTCAGTGATCTGCTTCCACTGTGAACCCAAGCCAGTATCTTAAATCTGAGCTCTCTTTAGTAAAGTTTGAGATGAATACTTCCTTGCAGATACATCTCACCCAGCAGAGCAGTTTAGCTACTCATTTATATCTTGGACCTCAATTAATATCATTTTCTTAAAAAATGACTTAAATTGCTACAAAATCAAGGTTCTATCCTTCTTCAGACTGTCAGTTTGACTTTGCAGCAAAGAGCCAAGCTAAGGATACATAGATAAAGCTAAGGCCTGCTAGTAGTCTTGCCACACAAATATAATTATTTTCAACTTAGGCAGCTAGCTCTCTCTAAGGAGGGAATCTTCTGGAGAATCCTGGGAACAGCAGAAATACTACACCATTTCTGTGATGGATTGGGGAAGGTGTAGAGAAGCACAGTGGTCCGGAATTACCAAATGAAAACACGAAGCTTACCCACAAAACATATCCCCATTTTACAGAATAAAAAATCTACACACTGAGAGAATAACTTGTCCAAAGAAGACAGTAACTTAGATCTCCATAAGTATTTTCTCAATATGTAAAAAACATATATTTTATTGATACAATTGGTATGACTAAGTAATTATCATTCTAACAATTTAGGAGTTTATGCTTTAAAAAGTAAAGAACATAGGTGTTCATTTCAAAGAAGGCTTGAGGCTGGTGGTGAATCCAGATGACAGCTTTCCTATTTGAGAACAGCAGTTCTTTTCCTAGAACTGGTCCTCAATCACAAAATTGACTTGAGGGTAGAAAAAACTTTTATTTCAGTTCTAAATATCTACTATCCAAATAATCTACCTACGATGAGCTCATCCCCTGTGCTTTACTGCTATGATCACAGAGTCCATCCTCTCTTTTTATAAAATTCTAAAATACTACTATTAAGAGAGGTTACCAACTATAATAATGCAGAGTAAAAAAAATGGCTCTTAAGATGGGAGAGATTGGAGGAAAGCCTCAGATAGGTGACTGTGTCCCCAGGGAAGAACTGTAAACCAGGAGAGAAGAGATAAGTTGGACCAGCCACCTGCTGAAGACTGTCCCCACCAGGGAACTTCTCCACTGCCGGTGGCTGGGAGTTGGGGTCCCGATACCAGCCATGAGAACTATAAGGTTCAGAGGCAGCAGCATTTGACAGTTACCAGAGTGGAGGAGATAGCTCGTATGAATGAGGAGGCATGGAACTCAGTGAACACACAGGTCTAGAGAAAAGGAGACGGTCTCCTCCACCATAGAAAACACCAAAATAAAGGAACCTGGAGACACCACACACCTGCCATACAAGAGGTTTCTGAAGTGCTCAACCTGGTTACCCGCCTCAAAGTTACTCCTGGAAATCTGAGCAGCCTGATCTACCATGTCCCAGGAGTTCACGTCCTCACCCAGGCAAAAGGGCATTGTTCTAAAAAAGAAAAAAAAATGAGCCCAGTTGGCCAAGCATCAATCTAGACTGCAGTAAGAGAGGACCTGGAGTGACCGAGGTGAAAAGAGGGATAAGGGGAGTAAGTGGTGGTATAGGGGTGCGTCATTGATGGGAGGGTCATAAAATAATTAGACAAATATGACAGGTATTGCATGAAATTTTTAAATGAATTCTTTTAATCATAAATAAGGTCTTCAGAGATATAAGTAAAGAGCACTAAAGACTTAGAGGAAGAGCAGTATGATCAAGAACCACAACCACAGACATGAGCATCCACTATCCAAAAGTAGTGTCATAATTACAGGATTGGGTTGGAGATAAATGTGACCTCTAGAGGGTGCCAGTCAGGTAAAAATGATTCCACCACGATATCCGTGGTTTCCTGGGGAAGGGAGGGCAATCAGAACAAGCAGCAAGGCATTGTGGCCAGTGGGACAAAAGAAAATGATCCTTGTGTGTTGGATAGTCAACTCAAAATAGAAAGGGAAGGGAAGGGAAAACAAACAAGTGAAAAGCAACATGGTCAAACCTACTTTAAGCATTTCATCAGCAGCAGTGATTTGATTCAGAGGCAAAGGAATATAGAATAAAACCATTAGAATGAACAGAATACAATACTCTTGAGCAACATTAGCTCACATCAGCAAGAGTTTTCAGGGTTTGTTGTATAAAGGACAATATGTTTCATGTGAAGCCTGCAAGGCAGCTAGAAGATAGCCTGTGCCCTCAATGAACCCAGTATAGTTAGGAAAGCAGAAAATGCCTAGTGAATGTGATTTTTGTAAAAAACAAAAACAATATGCACTTCTTGGAGCAGAAGACAAAGTCATCAGAGACCCAGAGGTCAAGAGACAAGGAGTTGTACTAAACCAAAGATGGGATATGTGGTGTTCAACAAAGAGAAGTAGCTTAGTAGTAATAGTGGGGAAAAAAAGCAATTTGAGCTTATGCTAAACTGCTGCAGGGACAGTCAAATAAATTGTACTAGGCTGTGCCCAACATGTTCACCACAAGCACTGAAACTACTTGGGCCCTAGGGACTTTTCCAGGATGTGAAATTGCCACAGGTCCTCAATGAGAACAGTTCATTGATGATAGCAGTACACTCAAAATCAAAATTTTTTCCACTTCTGCTCACCATACATATCCGATTGTGGCCAGAAGCAAGTTCCATTTCAGAGAGAATACTTCTAATATAAGTGCTACAATTCATTAGTAACACCTTCTATGCAGATGTTTTTCTACAATGTTGGGTTTTTTTTTCTATATTTAATAATTCAGACCTATTATCTGTATATAAAAACTAAGTGTCAGAGAGCATCTTACACCTGATAGGATGGGAGTGGTCTTGTATTTAGAAAATGTGGTATCAAACACTTGAAGGATAAATTGATTATGTTCATTTAAGATGTGCTTTATTTATGCAAATATGCATTAAACTTAAATAGTAAATAATTCATTTACTTTTCAAGGCAATCAAGATTTAATCATCTCTCAAAAGTCCTACTGTCCTCTTGGAAGTATTAAATGTATTCCAAATTTTCCATTCAAAATATAAATAAAATGCTTATAAAATATTTCAAGCCATTTTTCTGTTTTAATTATCTTAGCAAATAGTAAAATTGTTATAAGCTATCTGAGCAGAATATGAAAACCAGCATTCATCATCAGGTATATAAAATCATGGGCAGCCCAAAGATATTCTTCTCCTGACCTATCAAATGTTGGCTTCCATGGCAAAGGTCACTTTGCAAATTCAGAAACTCAAAGTGAGAGCTTACCTCAGATTATCCAATTATCACAGTGTAACAGAGAGGGCCAGTAGAGTCAAGGTCAGAAAGAGAGATGTGACCACGGAAACCGAGGTCAGTGTTGATGGAAGGAAGGGGCCACAAGCCAATAATGCAGGCAGCCTCTACAAGCTACAGAAGGCAAGAGAGTAGATTCTTCCCTCAATTTCCTGCAGGAATGCAAGTGTGTCAGTTCATTTTAGACTTCTCACCTCATGAGGACAAAATAAAAAGGTGTTGTTTTAAGTCATTAAGTTTTAAAGCATATTAAAGCAACAATAGAAAATTAATGGATTCTCCATTTTGAGCTAAAACCCTGTTCTTGCCAAGATCTTTCTGACACTGAGTGAAGTCGACAGAGCATGTATGGGGGGGACCATAATGCAAAGACACCAAGGACCATCCTCTGACCAGCAAAATCAGGAGAGGGATGAGCACAAGGAATCATGGTGATGGTTCACTGTGGTGACATGGTGATGGGAGAATTATACAGCAGTGTAGGAATAAAATACATACAATCAATAAAAATGCATAGAACTTTGCACTCCCCATTTTCTAATCAAGAAAAATGTTCAGTGGATGTACTTAGAAGAAATCATATTAGCAGAAACAAGTCAGAAAGAAGATAGAAACCAAATGGTTTCACTAATATATGGGACATAGGAAAAATAAACAAAAAACTATGAGGAAAAGTCAAAACAAGCTACCAACCAAACTGAAGTACATAACTTGGGAGGAGGGGTGAGGGCAGGAGAAGGTGGGAACAGTCAGGGAGGGAAGGTGGTGGGTGAACCCCAGGGATTACAAAGCTGTGAAATTTATATATAATAAATTATTTAATTAAAAAAAGAAAAATATTCAGCACACTCGGTGGAAAGCCAGAGACTGAATATATTGGGGTTTGTGGGTCATCCAGTCTTTCATAACTTAAGTCTTCTGTCATAGTGCAAAAGCAGCTGCAGAGGACGTAAAAATGGTTGTGTTCCAATAAAATTTTATTTATGAAAAATAGTGATGGGTTGGATTTAGCCATATGCTGATCCCTGAAGTTGGTATCAATCAGTAGTAACAGAAAAGGTTAAACAGTCTCCCCTATAAAAGGGATTATTAATAGCTGGGGAAGAAATAGAGTACCTGGACAAAACCCTTTCCCTAATCAAAGGAAGAACCCTGGAAACTCCATAGCAACAAACCAGCAGCGCTGATGAGACCAGTATGAAAGATTTAGTACATGTTATAAAAGGTGCATTTGTCACCAGGTCTACCAAGGATTAGGAGGAGTGTTCATTTGCATTGCAGTATTCTATCAATTAAAACGCACTTCTTCCTAACTGCCACACATGTCCTCCTACTCCAGATCATTCCAGGTTTTCTGTGACAAAAGTGCTTTTACCCTAAAGAATTCTTTATTCTTTGTGTTGCTGTGGCAAAGTTTAATTTCAGCTCATGAACTGGGCTCTTAGCCAATAAGAGGAAGGTTGACACACCACATATCTTCCTTTATTCTTAGTGTACAATTTAGTTCCTGCATTTTCTCCTCTGGAGCCTATGAAATCTTTCAACTCCAATTATCTCCACAGGAATCAGGGCTTCCCCCCTCCCCTTATCTTAAAATTCTGAGGGGACTACATATCCATTGTGATGGTAAAAGAGTTATTAAAACACAGAAGAAAACTATCACAAATATGTTCGTGGTAAACAATTCCTCTCAATATTTTCAGTTGCTGCATTTAGTATCTTTTAGGCAAATGACATCACATAAAGAATTCAAGAGGACAATGCAAAAACTGCCTTTTTAATTTCAATTCTTTTTCTAAAGTCCTTGAATTATTGACCTAAAAATGGAACTCATATTTTGGTTAAATGGCTACTTGTCTTTCTCCTCACCACTCATCTCTGTGCTTCCAAATGTTTCTATCATTTTCCATCCATCCTGTGAGCAAATCAATCTTTCAATGGAAAGGCATCATTATTTATAATGAATTCTCCTAAGAGGGGTACTTACCTGATATCCAGACAATGGTAATCTTTCCACTGTCATCTCCATTTCTTTCCTGATGTGCCTCCTTAGAGTCTCAGTTTTTTAATATGGTATTGAACAGGGAAAAGGATGAAAGACCACTGAAGAGCATTGTATAATAGATGCACTTAAGCATCTGAGATACTTGCCAATGCATGAGAGAAAAGAAATCTCTTATGCTGCAGCAAATTAAAATGTTGGGGGAACTGCAAACTTGCAAGACTGAAGTGGGAAAGATTTGAGATTGTACCCATATCACAAAGAAATGTTGAAAGGTTAACAGATGTTCAAGTGGTTAATTTAAATGAAAACACAACTGTGATGACAGACAGTCAATACAGAAGCCAATAGATGGACTGATTGACATGACTAGCACATAAGAACTGAATTTTAAAATCCCTTTACACTTGTCACACAAAATTGCACATAATACAAACCATATATAGTATATATTATCCATACATGCAAATATTTGTGCACCTGTATGAACAAAGTATACATAATTATGCTTACAGGGTAAATACATGTAAAGACAATAACTACATTGTGTTTTTACAATCCTACACATTGTTTTTTAAATGGATAAAAGGAATTATCCCAAACTATTAACAGTATCTAGTAGTGATTTTTATCACTATCATATCTTTATTTCTGAATATTCTCTAGCAAGTAAATATAACTTCTATAATTCAAAATCTAACACTAGCAGGAAATGTTCTTGTCTCTTTTCTTAAAAAATAAGAGCGTCTCTTTAAAGTGCTTCCTGAGATGGCCAGCTAAGGAAAGACCATCAACTGGAAAAGAACTCAGACAGGAGCCTCATGTTCATATGGGGCAAAGCAACATGTCAAAGTCTCAACATGTATCTACTTTAAGCCTATATGTAAGGAATGAAGGCCAGAATGGAGAATAAAGAATAAGGCAAAAGTCCAAAAACAAATGAGAAATTAAAAAGCATGTAGAGTAAGTGAAGTATAGGCAGATGGCAGAGTTCCACAGACCCTGGGAATAAAGGAATAAGACTGACAAAGGGAACAAGACTGACAAAGGGTGAGGTAGATAGAATGTATCCTCCCCGCCAGCACGTCAGCTTACCCTATCATCCAGCATCTTGGATTCTCTCCTGTCTCGCCATCTCAAATTGCATCTGATGAGCTTATTCAGAACTAGTCTCAACTCTTAGGAGTTAACCTCTATTCATGATATTTACATTTAACAAGGGCAAAACCCCTTAGGTGGCTAAAGTCAAAGGAATGAAATCCAACCTGAGGTAATCAGATTTAAAAAAAATAAAGAGGAAAGGAGAATTTGAGGAAGCATTTGGAGGAGCAGAGGTGGTCATCCAGGACTGACCCCTTGACTCCCATTTCTGCACCTTCATGGAAGTAGCATAGGTGGAAAGTTCTAAAATCATGAGGCCACAGTTCATTCACCTGACCCACCTCCTCCAAATAGTGCAAACTTGGATACATCTTTTTAAGCTCATGTACCTGTTTAATTATCCATAAAATGAGCATAGCAGTAGCATATCCCTCACAGGCTTGCTTGTGAGAATGGAATGTATTCTTGCATGTCAGGGTAGAAATAACTTATCATGATGTGCTCACAATACAATTTCTACCTCCCAAGGGCAGTTAAGGGTGGGATCCGCATCCACATGTGGTTTTCCTTTGAGCCTTGTTGATATGAGGGGGGGGGTGTTCATGAATGTGGGTTAATCCAATATATTGATGAAATCCTGTTCCACATAGATGGAAACTAAAATATATGTCCACACACATTGCCCTCAACTCCCTGCAACTTATGGAAAGCTCAATGACAGGAAGTCTTCAGGGAGGTATCGCTAATGTTGCTTGTCCAGAGCTATGAGTCACTATGAGAATCCCACTTACCAGTATATACTTTTCTTTTGTCTCATTTATTGAAAACTCTTGTTGGATGCCCTCTCTCATAAGAAAAAGCTTCTTAACAGCAGCAAATATATTCTTTATCATTAAGTTCAATTACCAGTTTCTGCCTGGGTACTGGGTACTACAATGTTGGTGCATAGTAGCTGCTCAATAAATATGTTTGAATGAATAAAAATACTACTCTAATCTCATGATAATACAAAATGTTTATATTCTTTTTGGTTATTGGCACACTTACTAAGTTCACTTTATATATAAGAAAACCAAAAAAATATGTATCAGAAAGGGAAATTAACCTGTCTCACTGAGGCCACTCTGACATAGGAGATAAAACTAGGTCTGCCTGTTTTAGGGCTCCTCTCCACAAATTTCTCTCAAAAAGAGTTCAATCAAAACTGATACAGAAAACTAGAGGGAAAAGTAGTGTCCATATACAAATTACTTTCAAGATCTATTATTTATACTACTCCAACCTAACTTTGTATTTTAATTAAATAGTGGATTTGATGGATATGGTTTATGTAAGTCTTATTGCTAAGAATCTCTAAGGAAAGAAAAGTAGTCAGCATATTTCAGCAGTTCTGTTTTGAGTGATGCTAGTGATAAAGGATAAAAATCAATAAAGAAAACTGCACTGGGAAAGAAACATCGGGTTAATCACAAATGGGAATGTTTTAAACAGAAGTCAGACAAAACTCAACCCACAGTTTAATTCTTTTAAAGTCCTGATCCTTGTAACAAAATTCAAAGGGAAATAACATATATTGGTTCAGGTGAGAGAAGACAGATTGAAAACCATTTCTGGTCTATTTGAATTTGTACCTAAGAACTTTAGTTCTCATCTTTTTCCCCAGCAGCCATTGTGCCAGGAGAGTGCAAATGTGCTCAACCAGGAAGAAATAGCTGTCAACATGCAGAAAAGCTCTAGGAGAGAGATATCAGAGAGAGCTGACAGGATGAAGCCAACACCCAAGAGAGGCCACAGTCATCTGGGCACTCAAGACGTGTGTGAGGAATATGCAGGCTCTGAACAAATCAGCAGAAAGCAGATTTAATTTTGATTCTTTTACAGGGATGCTCTGTCCTTTGCTGTGACGTTTGCAATATGATGGCATATGTGCCATAGTGTGTTCTGTGGGCATTCTCCCGGTACACACAGAGCACCATGAAGAGAGATGTGTGTACATGTATGACAAGGTGTATGAATGACTGATTTGTGATTGTGTGATTATGTGTGTGATTTGTGCAGTGGGAATCTGTATCAGAGGCAGAAAGTAATTTCCCCTCTGCTCAGCTCAGGGCATAGACTGTAGCAAGAGCCCAACTCTGACTAGAAATGCATTGATGAGAAGGTGGAAGAGGGCATTCTCCCAAAGTCAAAAGACAGCGCCTTGGACTACAGAAAGCACTAGATCTGGATTCAGAAAGGAAAAAAAAACAACAATTTACAGTGAAATTAGGTATGCATGAAATTAAATATGATTTTTTGTCTGTCATTTTTGCAAAATCAGGGGGAAAATGATAATGATTGGCAAATGTGTGGTATATATTGAACTTTTGTACACATTTGGTGGAAGTGGCTACAGTGCAGTCCTGTGAGCCCTGGCAATGTGATAGCAATGCAAATACTGTACACTGCTTGACCCATAAATTCCACATTGGTGGAATTTGTCATAGGAAATGAAAAGGGAAGTGTGTGGAAGGATATAAGTGAATGAATTTCTTGTAGCATGTGCATACATTAACAGAGACTAATTCCCATCAGTGAAAGATCTAGGAAATAAATAATACTACAATTTTCAGGACAAGCTGTCGATCTGTAGACAATGACTCAGAAAGATGCCCAATAGGTAGCATACAAAGAACTGTGGTATACATACATAATGGAATATTATTCATCAATCAAAAAAGACAAACTTAATATCATTCAAAACAACATGGATGAAGCTAGAAGGAATCATGTTAGCAGAAATAAGTCAGAAAGAAAAAGGGAAATACTGGATAGTCTCATTTATATGAGGGATAAAGGGAAACAAACCGAAAAAAATTTAAAGTAACTCTCAGAAAAACTGAAGCATAGAACGAGGGAGGGTGAGAGCAGGAGTGGGAGGGGCACAAAAGAATAAGACAATGGGTCATGGGTGATAAGGTGGTAGGAGAACCCCAGGGTAGATAATGATGAAATATAAAACAAATTATTAAAAATAAATCACATTACAAATTAAAAACTTATTTTTTATTTCAGAAAAAATAAAATTTTGTTTCCATTTAAAGAAACTATTTGGAATGATTTATAACAAAATGCTAGTAGGTGATATCTGAAAGGATATGACAATGGGAGGGAAGAATTTCACTTTTTACTTTACATACAATATATTTTCCCCAAAGGACACATATTATTTCTGTATTTGCAGAAACATAACAAGCAGGATGCTGTCATCCAGAAAGGAAAGAAGTTTTGTGAAAACACTATGGTAAGAAAGACTCCATTGATGTCTCCCCATGCTTGATCCAAGACTCTGGGCAGCTTCCCACACATGAAAAACTAGAAGTTTGAATGCCCAGATGCCTAAATTTGTTTTCCCACTGATGCATAACCTGAAAATTCCTGTGCAGCCTGTGGATCCAAAACAATTTCAGCAAAACAGAACTGCTGTTTTGTAGCAGACAACAGGGGGAAAAACCCTTTTCAAGAGCCCAACTAGTATTCTCTAAAAAATAGAGAGAAACAGCTTTGGTTGTTTAGAACCTTTTTACATGATTTACTGTGTCCCCATATTAAAAATAAAAACAAGGATTAAGTGTGCTTTTATAACAAAATCACCAAAAGGCATTAAGAGTACATGCTATTCAGCTTACCAATGCACAGATCACCTTTTTATATATAGCAATAATATTTAGATTTCAAAGTGCATGGTAGAATAATGAATGGCATATAACTCTCAATACTCCTTGTAGCTCTATTCAATTGTTTGGGGCTTTGTTTTCTTCCTGTGACTTTCTGGAATAGAGCCCTCATCATTCATAGCATGCCTTGTTTTCACAAAGTACACTATCATACCTCTTCTTTCTTAGAAAAGATAGCTTTTATTAAAAGGGAAAACACACTTTCCATCTTACAAACCATAAAAAAATTTTCAGTTTGTATCATATTTTTCCTAAACTTATTTGAATTTAATATTTTTCTGTTAGCCTAAGAATTTTCTGAGTGGATTTTATTTTTTATTTTTATTGGTCTTTAATCTCCATGGTTTCCTCAAATATTGTATCTTTCTCTCCTCTATCTCTACTAACAGGGCTAAAAAGTTGTGATCTATATATAAAACCCTAAGTATATTAGACTCATGCTGCTTAAAAAATTCTGAAAGAAATTTGATTTTGGAAGTCAAGAAATTGTAAATAACTCTATGACTTATCTGTCTTGCAAATTTGCCGTTTTGAATATGGACTCACTTTTAAATGACTTCTATATTTTCCTTTTTCTCATATAACCATAAACACTAAAATGAGAAAGAGTATTTTGAAACATATAGGGTTCATATAAACATAGGGTTTCATATCAGAAACCCTAATTCTTGGTTAAAATCAAATTCTATTCAGAACCAGTCCACAGAATATTATTTTAACCTTAAAAATAAATCCTTCTGTGAAGAAAAACCCATCGATTGCTGATGCTGACTTCTCTTAGAAGACCACCAGTTAGTTTCACTTGGCCAGCAGTTTCTTTTTTCTTCAACAAGCCAAAGATTTTTTGAATCTTCCTGGCATCCACACTGTCAATAGCCTGAAGGAGAACAGGAGGATGCAGCCAGGCAGAAGTAAATAACCATGACCTCAGATACAGAACCTGGAATTAAAGAAAAACAGCCAGAAATACAGTCCATATGGCCACCTTTCTTTGTACTTGCTCCGATGACAACAAGAACATATGAGAGGCACTGCAGATGGGCAAAGACAAGTACCAGACAAACTGCATATAGTTTTGAATTAGATCCTTCTCTGTGATTTCAATTGTTCAGTGGCTTTATATGTGGCATGTGGCACCTCTCAGCCTCATCCTCCCCTCCCAGCATTGCTTGCATCTTACTGTAAAAGATTCAAACACTCAAAGATTTAAGAAAAACTGGATTTTTCTTTCAATTCTTACATTTTTAGGCCTGTATCAAAAGATATGTTAATGTTTTGGTGAGTATCCAGTCCTTTTTCTATGTCACTACCTAGATACAAATATAAAGTATCTGTCTTCTTATTTTACAAATAGACTCCCATCGCTTTGGTGAGGATTGTGGTAGACCTGAATAGACAGCATACACCCCTTCCTGTAGCTCCATGATTACAATATTTACAACAGGTAGATCTGAGACCATGGAACCCTGTATACACAATTAAACTACCATCTGCATCTTGGAAAAGTCTGAAATAGTGTGATATGAAAATCTGGGGATTGTCATATAAATGATGTTGATCTCTGAATGAGAGCCATTTACTATGGCTATATTCCATTTACTATATACTATAGTCCATTTACTACTATATATAGTAATTATTACTATATATACTAGAATTGATTATTAGTAATATATTACTATATATAGTAATTATTACGATAGTAAGTATAGTAATTATAGTAATTATTACTATATATAGTTACTATATATAGTAATTCAGACTTATTTGTTATATAGCTATAGTAATTATTACTGTCATAATTACATATATATTTTACTATTATATATAATAGTAATTATATTATATATACTTTACATATATAGTAATAATTACTATAGCAATAATATATATTACTATATAGTAATTGCTATAGTAATTACTATAGCTGTATTATTGTATTATAGTATTACTATTGTAGCTGTATAACAAATGGGCATGAACATTGTGCCTGAAAACTACTACCCCACAGTTCTTTCTCCCACAGCTCGAGGACTGAGTAGGCCCAAGAAGGCAGATTCCCACTCAGTGTTTCTCATAGTTGTAGGCATAGGGTGGTTCATTCAATCACATGTCTGGTACCTGGGTTGGGAAGACTGCAACACCTGGGAATTTTCTCACATTTTTCTCCACCTACACTTAGTTTATCCACCTGGTCCCTATAGTGTGATGGCTCAGATCAGCTGGATGTCTTGTAGGACAACTTCCAAAGTGCAAATCTCAACAGAGCAAGTCATGCACAAGTGGCATCATTTTTATGGGCCAGCCTAGAAGTCACATGGCATCACTTTTGCTGCAAATTGTACTCTTAGCAGCAGTGACAGCCCCCTTGGAAAAAAATCAGGGGAAACCTCAGCCCCCATCTCTTGATGAGAGGTGTTTCATTTTAAGAAGTACATGGAGTATCATATAGTCATTACTGGAAAATATTATCTGCCACAGCCCCATTTAGGAGCCTAGTAAAATGAGTTGGTGGAATTCATACCTAAATTCCTGTGAGCTAAACTTCTTATTGCCATCATTAAAATAACTACTTAGCTAAATATTTTTACCTAATCCAGCTGGTAAAATTTAAGATGACTAGTATTAAAGATGACTTATAAGTATACTTTACTATGTCATTAAAGGGAAGCATTTTATTCCTCTTTTTATTACATAATCTGTGTATTAATAAACTTTTATATGAATAAATTCATGAATTCTTGCTACTCAAAGGATTTTTTGTGTGAACTTTTGAGAAAATGATTACTAAAAACATATGAAGTACAGTATAAGTATGATACATAGGAATACTTTATTATAAATAATTCATAATGGATCTACTTCCCTTACAAGGATAAGGATATCAAGAGGAAAAAAGACTGTGACAAAACTTATTTATTCAAAAAGTTACAAGTTTATGGGATCTGTGCGTTATACAAAAGTAAAAGACCCTATGGATAATGGAACCCTATATAAGAAAGTGGCCAGGTAGAAATTTTTATCAGTTTTGCTGAATTATTTGCTGAATTATTTGCTGAATTATATCATATTGATCTGTTATTCCATTAGTAAAATTCAGAAAGTAAAAAATACTCATAGAAACCATCATGTTTTCAATAATAATGCAAAGAACACCTAAATAAAAATATAACTATGGGATTTACAAATAGATAAGAGCTGCCATGTCTTAATTCATGGATAGAATTTCCAATCACCAAATACACCATCAGCTACTGACATGTGATATGAAAATTGCTATATCCCTCCATTAAAATTAACTGAGCAATATAAAAAGACTTTTAATAACCATAATATAGCCTATGTCATCAAATGTATTCAATTCCCAGTAAAACAAAAGCAATTTTCCTGGTTGTCAGATAGTATGCTGGAATTGCCTAGGAAGCCTATTTTTAAAGGAACTAAACATCATAAGACTTTATATTTTTAAACATCTGCAACTGAATATTATAAACATTCTGTCTATTGAATAACAGCAGGATAAAGGCCAAGTTCATTTGAGAGTTAAACATAGTTTAACATATTTAAGCATACTATGATGTCAAAAAAAAAAGTTCTATTATCTTTATGCCAAATATTCTGGCCAGTTTGAAATTTTCACATGTCCCAGAAACTCAACTGAAGGTCTCTGGAAAATGGAAGGTATGAGCTGACATGAACAAAAGCTCTGCAATAAATCTTCACATGCAGTTGGAATCAGCAGCCTGGATAATACAGGCCGAGTCTCTTTTTCACTACCACTTGCAAATGCAGTGTACATCTCAAGGGTAGCTCATCCAGTCCCTGACTGAAAGTAGTGGCATTTGCTCTAATACACTTCCCTATGGGAGGAAACAGGAAAGGAAATAAAGAGAAAGGGGTAGTGGGGAGGATGGAAAGGAAGAAATATAAGGAGAAAGAGAAAGGGAACAAATGAAATAATGCGATAACTTTTCAATCTGGGTAATAAGTATACAAGGATTCACTATAGTCTTCCGGACTTAGTACGTTTTTCCAATTATTAATTTGTTTTAATTCATAAGTCTTGCTCAAAAAAAAAAAAAAGCAATAAAGAAAAAGCACAAAGAGAAAAGAGATCCCACACAAGTGTGAGGGAAGTGGTAGAGGGAGTGATCAACTGAGAAGTGATCAAACAAGTCAAATTACTTGTGGAAACTTGTTTTTCCCAAAAAGTTGTTTATTAATTTTTATTTTATTTTCTTACATTACTATTCTTCCTTCAAGTGTAGTCCCTGTAATTCTCCCACCACCATAGCACCTGTGACCCATGACCACAGTCCCCTGTGCTCTTCTCTCCCCCTCCCTTGCTGTTTTACCTCAAATCTATAGTCAGCTTGCAAGTTCTGTCTTTTTCCTGACCCACTGTCCAGTTTCCTATAAGCAAAACCATTTGATAATTTTCATTTTCCTTCTGACTTAAACCATGAACATAATCCTTTCTAGCTCCATCCATGTTGCTGCAAATAGCAGAGTTTATCTTTTTGATTGCTGAGTGGTATTCCATTGTGTAAATATACCACAGCTCTTTTTGTTGTTTTTATGTTTGTTTATTTTTCATCTGTCTTTCCATTTATTTGACTATTTTGATTGACTGCCTGCTATAAACTGTACCGACTTTTAAAAGAATGGATTTTAGCATGTTTTTTGATGAGTTTTGACAAATGCCTAAGCAAATATAACCACTAAACTTAACCAACCATGATAGAAATATGAAAATTTCCATCAATCCAGATGTTTCCTTGAACACTTTTCAGCAGATTCCCATGCTCCCCACACTAATTTATAACACCATAGCATTGTGTCTGTTCTAATGCTTTATATAACTTTTCTTTATTCTGTCCTGTTTTCATAGGATAAACGAAAAAATTGACATTCATCCATTTGGTTGCATTTAACCAATTAGTGTCTTTATGTCCTTTAGGTAGATTCCTAGGAGTGAAATCACTGAACCATAAGGTAGATCCTTTTCTAGTGCTCTGAGGGTCCTCCCCACAGCTTTTGGTGAAAATTTATTAAGCATAGATAGAGATCTTGTGGGGCATTTGGGAAAAATAGAATACAGAGAGATGATGAGACTTAAAAAGGCAGTTTTTAAGATGAATGAAAGAAAATGTAACCATAATAGAATAGGTTATTCTGTATAAGAGACATTTACTTATATAATAAAAATAATGCAAAGACTGAAGTTAAACTTCACTGAAATTGGACTTTTATTATTTCTAATAGGAAAAGGAAGAGAAGAAATTTGAACTGTGGAAGAGCACCAAGTCCTCAGCTATCGTAGTATAGTCGGCAGAAAATGTTTAAAACTTAAGAATCAAGTAATAGCAGCATATCAAGTAATAATAGTATATCAAAATTAATAACAGAGGCAGCTAAACTAAAGAATTAAAAGTGGTCTGCAAAAGGGAGAGCACTGCCATATTTATTATCTATGTACATGCATTGCATTACTAACAATATTGTTAAAGGAATAGGCAGTTTTTTGTGGATGAAATTTAAAAAAACTAGAATTTCTCTCACTTATAAGAAGTTCTCCCTGGACATGTCTAGCTCAGTTTTATCTTTTAACTCCGGAGCCTGGAAACTTATAAACCCACTGAGTAAATGGGTCTTCATGGGCCCACGAAAGTTCGCTAAGGACTTTTGCTATCCTGCCCCACAGGGGGCAGGGATGGTCAGCAATGCAACCCTTTTTTTGATAAATTTGCCAGTTTATAAAAATACTGAATCATCCATGGGAATGGAATACATTTGAACTAAGTCTTAAATATAGCCTATAATAATCACCAAGGTGGTTTTCTGTATCCTTTCAGGATTTTAGTGGCGATGGCACTGTGAATTCAAATCATGAGTACAGCTTGAAACAGCATTGAAATCCAAACTCTATGACCCAGTTTCTGAGTTCGACCAAATGAGCAACTTAAATGTTCTCAGCTTTCATTTCTTGCTTATAGGGGAAGTGAGTTTGGTCAGGCTTTTTCCTCCATTGGCCTATGACCAGTACCAGGGGTACCATAGCCTCCCCATGATTGTGCAGCCCAGTGGGTGTGCGCATCTGTAAGTCTGCACACCTGGGCCTAGGAGAGAGGGGCTAAAGGAGCACAGAGAGCTGGAGCACAGCATGGGATGAAAGAGGAGGGGA